>JAQGCC010006143.1:0-10593 GCA_034698905.1 Xestoiulus laeticollis
TGGCACCGGATAGGTTAGTTTGGATTAGGGGCGGGGCATAGCTAATCTGGTATGGAACGCCGAAACAGACTATTGCAGACTATTGCATGGCGGTGAATTAACAGATAAGCACCAAAATATTTATGTACATAAAAAATATTTATGTACATGAAAAAACATTGATGTACATGAAAAAATATTTATATATATATAAGAAATATTCATATATACAATTTGTATAATGTCCCAAACGGCGCCTCATACCCATGCGATAATTATACACTTACATATTTTTCATCCATAATTTCTCATCCGTTTTCAAACATCCTTAATTTTTCAGGATGTTTTGAGCGGAAAACAGTGGCGACATTTTCTTCGCCCAATTAAGCATCACTTTAATTGCGATTCGGAAATGACTTTAGCGTTTGTCGCAATTCTGCGAATTCACCAAGATTACGTTTAACGATTATTCCGTGCGTAGTTTTAATTAAAAAAAAACCGCAAATTCCCAGTTCCGCATTTTACTTTTAATTAATGCTGTATCATTTACAGATCATTAACTATCTAGTTCGCGATGGATTTTACGGGATTAATAACAATGAAGATTTAACGTTGTTTTCAAACATGTTAAAAAAATGTTTCAAATGTTCGCGATAATATAACACGTAACGCATTCCCGTACAGTTGAAACATGTTCTGAATGTGTTTATCGTGAACCTATAACACGTAACCGGACATGTAAACTAGTTCTTAAATCGCACACAAATTAGACATGTGAACGGGACTAAGGCGCGGAGCACACAAGCGGTTCGTGTGCCACGCGCGATTCCATAAAACGTTTATATTCCAATGGGCTACTACTGTCGGGTTACTGCATCGGTAACACGCACACACATATTCAGCATGCCAATTGAAACAACGTCTCACCGAATCGCACCCGAACCGCTCGTGTGCACCAGGCCTAAATCGAAACTGGGAGTCGGGGAAACTTTTGAAATATAAAAATGCTGTAAGTTTGGAAGGAGAAACCACTGCATCATATACATTATCCCTACTCAAGGCCGCTGTGTTTGTATCGCACAAAAACCGCACATGTGCACCAGGCCTAAAACACTACCATCCAAATACGGGAGTCTGAGAGATTTATGAAATATAAAAATGCTTTAAGTTCATTAGGAGGAATCACTGCATTCTGTGCATTATTCCTAATCAAGGCCGCCGTGTGTTTATGTCGCACAAAAACCGCACATGTGCACCAGGCCTAAAACACTACCATCCAAATACGGGAGTCTGAGAGATTTATGAAATATAAAAATGCTTTAAGTTCATTAGGAGGAATCACTGCATTCTGTGCATTATTCCTAATCAAGGCCGCCGTGTGTTTGTGTCGCACAAAAACCGCACATGTGCACCAGGCCTAAAACACTCTGAGAGATTTATTAAATATAAAAATGCTAGAAGTTCATTAGGAGGAATCACCGCATCCTGCTCATTATCCCTACTCAAGCCTGCCGTGTTTGTGTCGCACAAAAACCGCACATGGGAACCGGACCTAAATTGCGACTAAATCCGTTCACTGTTTTTAAATAAAGCAATGTTGGAGGGTCTGAAGGAGGAACCACAACTTCCTGGGCAAGTAAAGCCTCTCAAGGGGCTATCAAGTGACCATGACTAAGCAGAATGCACTGATTAATCCGGCTTATCATCATCTAACATCCCGATGTATGCAAAAGCCACGAAAATACAGAAAGTACAGAAATGAGAAGTCTCTGGAGGACTGCGGAGTAACTTTTTTTTTTCAAAAACTCGTCACGTAGCCATGTGTAAGCTCTAAGTCACATTCAGCTAGATTTCAACTGACTTAATTCGTTTCAGAATGTCACCTAAGTGAAAAACAAGCCTCTCTTCTACCCAGCTTCTTCAGTTAAGTAAGCCGATTGAAAGTCCGATGACGACAGCGAGTTAACCCGATTTCTCGCTTCTGCAATTAGATTGCACCTTTAATGGATTACCAATTTCAGATTAAAGAGGAAAAGCATTCTCTCCCTCTCCAACTCGCTTCAGCAAAAAAACAATGGAAAAAAATTGCTTTTCAACGGATTTAGGAACAGTGCCAAAACCAGAATGGCGGTCATGGGAGCCATCGGGTTATTGTTTCCATATACTCGACAAGAGACACATGTCCAACCAGACAGCAGTTTAAAAACCAAAACACGCGTTGCATCTGTTGTATGCGTTCGGCCAATGTCGTTATTTAAAAGAACAGGACAATGAATCCGTGCAGTGATGGAAGTCATAGCGGGTCATGGACACTTTGGAGGCAATCCGAGAACCGCATAGTCGCTAACCGACGGCGCTAGTAGTATATAAGAAGTCACCTCTGTATCACTCCTCTACTTTAACGTGGGAAAACAAGCGATTAGATTCTACTAGCCCTGTGTTGGAGGAGATGAGCCTCCTTCACGCGAGATCTTTTTGACCTCCAGTCAACAAGCTTTACCCCCATAATCAACTTCCAGTGCAGCCCAACTATTCTACAACGTGTGTACTCCATTGTCTGCTTTTTCTGTTTCATCGGTGTCATCGGGACCGCAAGAAAACAAGCCCTTTACGCAAAAAACAAGATTCTAAATGATTAACTAGGCGAACACGATTTGGGCACCCTTGTCAAAATCTTAAGTGTGCTTAGTATACTTTTCTGCATACTGTAAGGTACTTCCACTTCGCAGGCAAATAGAAGTATCAGTAGCGGCAGTAGCCATTCAAAAAAATCACAAATATCAGTCATCTCGTCACGAAAATATGGTTTGTTCGCTACTTCAGCAAATCCGGATATACAACGCTCATGCAAACTTAACAATACTAGTAGAAAACGATCCATTCTGCATAAATGCAATCTCCTTAGCCAACCCGGCTAATTGCAATTCGAATAAGGGCCCCGTGTCCAAAATAAGTGATAAATGGTCCACGTGCTTCGCGAAGGAACCCGTGGCCAGAACTCAACTCTCCCGGGTTTTACACCAAGATATATAAACTAAATTAGGGAATGTCGACACCTGGCTTCTGTCTAAGGTAAATGACCTTGACCCGGCCCACTGCCTTCCGGATTATTTTCGGAATGCGTGGGCCCAGTCCTTCTTTGACCCCAACACTCAGTATTACGCAACCTTGTCACAGGGCCAGGTCCACATTCTCTTACAATACTAAGTACACTATCAACTATTTAGTGACCGACATGGTTAACTTAGTGGTTATGCTTAGCTCCTTGATTTCGGGAGACCCGGGTTTTAACCCTGGTTGTGGTTTTTCGTGGTTTCCCACAACCTCTCTTAATCGCCTATATAGGCACGTAAAGGCGAATGCCGGGATAGTTCACCAAAAAGCAGCCACGACTGTCTTACTCTTCCTATTCAAAATTCTGGCACTTTGCCCCCTGCCACATGGCATACAACATGCTAACTGGGTAAGGAATTGAATAGAATAAGTTGTCCAAAAAAAGTGCACTGTCCTTAGCATAGTTTACCATGTATTCTTTCATTTTGACTAGGGCACCCTATACTACTTACGGGGGAACAGCTTTGCCGGCTGGTGGTTAAAAACAATACGCGTGAAGGTAGCTATAGTCCAAACCTGGATTAAAATATCGCTTTTTTATATTGATCAAATACTTGAGCATATCTAAGAATGAGTTGATAAAAATGAATAGTGTTTAGTAGTCGATAACATTTATTGCTGCTGATTTGTCAATTGGCGTATGTGAAGCACACTTAGCCAACGGTGGAGGGGAAAAATGAGAAACTGGGATAAGGAAAAGGAGAAGATGAGGGTGAAATATTGTAGAAGACGTAAATTAGTACAAGTCGTTCCAATTAACGTCAATAAAGCGCTTAGTTAAAAAGGTCGCTGATCAATAGCGCTCCTAAGATGAGGGCTCAATCTTCCAAAAGCTCGTATGATGGAATAGCATCTCTTGTTCTCAACTCCCTTTAGCGTAAGGGTTGACATTCGAAAGCATAAGAAAAAAAGTATGAACATGACTATAAAGCGAGAGTAGTTAATTTCCACACTCCGTTGGCGATTCCCGATCGATGGTCCATTTCGTAGAGAAGTCCAGAGAAAAGAGGAGTGACAATCTTTGCCGGAAATGCGCCTTTTCGGCTTGACATTACCACTCCCACCTCGCAATCTTTTCCTGATGGCAAGTCAGAACACGTCTGCAAAACAACAACCCGCAATTTCTCCGCCGAAAGAAAATACCACCGTCGATACACGAATGTTGGCGTAATTGAAAAAGACTTGAAATTCAACCATAGAAACATGTTTCTGTTTCTCGGAAGACGGTAGATGGAAACAGAAGAATTGGTCACATCCAATCAAAAACTATTCACGAATCATTCGATCGCAAACACGTTACGATATTTATTTGGACATCGGATGTTCGATAGTATTACTTCGTCCACATGTTTCGTTCAATGATATCCCGCCTGATATACTGCAAAAGATATTTTTCAATTTTCTCAGGCAAACATTGTCAAGGAGATGCGGGATTAGATGATGATCTATCGGAAACAAATTACTCGCGGTTCTGGTTTCGAGTTTGGTCACGCTGGCAACGCCTGTTGTCGATTTCGTTTCGACAAATGAGGCAACCAGAAAGCGACATTGGAATGAATCATTTTTATGACAGGGATGAAAATCTCAAATTTAAAAAGTTGTAAAATAACAATAGCACGTATGTTAGCAGTGATTGCTGTCTTACACCGCAGCAACTATTCTCAGCACTATTCTTGCAATAACACTATTAAAAAATTCCACTGAAAGACATTTGAAGTCCATACCATCATCAAAAAGTGACAATATGTACAGTAATACCATTATTTTAATAAACTAATCAAAAATAAATTGTTAATGAACCCCTAAAACATCGGCAATCAGGGGATGCACATGTGCAAGCACTGATTGCCATCTTACAGGGGCAGCAACTATTCTCAGATTACATAACAGTTAAAATCTGCAATAACATCATTAAAAAATTCCACTAAATAACATTCAAAGTCCATATCATCACCAAAAAGTGAAAATATGTACAATACTACCATTATTTTATCAAACTTATCAAAAATAAATTGTTAATTAATCTCTAAACGGTTGGCAATCAGTGGATGCACGTGTGAAGTAAAATATAACAGTAAAATATGTACAGTACTACCATTATTTTATCAAACTAATCAAAAATAAATTGTTAATGAACCCCTAAAGGTTGGCAATCAGTGGGTGCACATGTGCAAGCAGTGATTGCCATCTTACAGGGGCAACAACTATTCTCAGATTACATAACAGTCAAAATCTACAATAAAACCATTAAAAAATTTATCTAAAATATATTTAAAGTCCATACCAGCATCAAAAAGTGACAATATGTACAGTATTACCATTATTTTATCAAACTTATCAAAAATAAATTATTAATGTACCCCTAAAAGGTTGGCAATCAGTAAATGCATATGTGCAAGCAGTGATTGCAGCCCTACAAGGGGCAACATCATTTATATTTTAATGAAAATTTTAATGTCTGGTCAAGGTCAAGTCAAGGTTATTGTGAAAAATTGTAAATTTGTAGAAATGTTTATTTTGAAAAGTTCCGCAAATAAACAAAAACGAAAGACGTAACATGATTCCCACCAAATCAAATGTAAAGATGGATGATTTGTGATGTAGTGCATCTTCCGCTATCCGCAATTCCGTCCGTTAAATTTCACGACAGATTCTAGGGTATTTTAGTAAGCAATTACTCCTATTTGTAAGCAGTCCACGGTTTCTTCTTCACCCACATCACTAGTTTTTGCCTCTCGGAAATAAAACCGAGGCCGGCTGTGAAGGGCACTTAGCACGGAATCCCCGAAGACCTCTACGGCCGTTAAAAAACCGACTGACCCTTGGGATCGGCCATTTCCCAGGAAGAAATCGATCTCACAAGCGAACGATTCAAGGTTTACAAGGGCGTTTAATGATTGAGCATCCCATTTTGGTTGGAAACTAGGAATGCATGACTGACCGATGTCTTATTTGGTGGAAAACAGAAATACTGGACCGTGTAAGAAAATCTAGGACTTATTCTTTAATGGGCCAACGAAAAGGTGGACCATGATGGTCATCTAGGCCCTAGTATTGGATAGTTTAACACAGCCATGCATGAACCATATAACCCACTATATAATGCAATTTTTTCTACTAAGATGGTCATAATATCGCATACATTAGACCGCATAAGAAATGGGATATAATAAATTTCCTACCGATTATAGAACATGTATCTTTCATGAGTATATAGTGAACCCTAGTCATACCTAGTATACTTTATGTCAAGTATAATATACGTGTATATAAATTCAAATATGTTTCAAGTACACCTATATATAGTGGACATGTAAACTTAATTAGATTGAGCATGGTATATAAAATTATATATATATACAAAAAGTGTATACAAAAGTAGACTTTACAGTTTGCAATAATGTACTGTAATGTGTACTTAAAAGTACAGGAAGTTATAATCTTACAGTTAACACTAGTGTAATAAGAAGTGAAGTTTATTATTGCAAACTGCAAAGTCTACTTTTGTATACACTTTTGTAAATACTCTGCAGTTTACAGTAGTGTACTATAAAGTGTACTTAATAGTATATAAAAGTATGCTAAAGTATAGTCCAAAAAAAGTGCACTTAGTATACTTTTTAGTATACCAAAAAGTATACTTCTTAGTACACCATAAAGCATGCATACTTGCCAGTAGACTTTCTAGTATTTCAAAAAGTATACTAAGTATAGTTAAGATTTTGACTAGGGAAACTTACATTTGATCAATATCTGATATGGTTTTGCATAATATATCATGACCATAATTTATGTTAATCCAGCCTGCGAATAAGAGCCTCCATATAGCGTACTACCTGGAAGTAGCGCACCCTCGTAGTCAGCACGGATCGATTATATTCCCTGCAAAACGCAACATGGGCACTGGTTTCTTTGGACAAAATCACGGTTTTACCTGCGAAGAGCGTACGCCAACGCATGCAAAGATGAAATTTCGCCGAATGGGAAATCCCAAAATGAGGGCGATAAATGTCAAATAAAATACATAAGCATATAGTGAATGCATGTTTTTACCATTTAGAAAATGTATTTAGATACATGCATGTACACCTAATATAATGTAAAAATGGCTACATCTATATAGATGCAGTTGTATTTAGCGTATATTTGTATTCTATCTGTAGTTTTCGGTTTTGTTTTTGTTAAAAACCATTTAAAATTGCATTATATATATTTATATGCATCTTCATTAGGATAATAATATCTGATTCATTATGGTCATCACTTTAGCTGAATCTTCATACAGTAAACATCCCTCCAATTAGCACACTCCATGGTTCGGTCCCAAAGGGGTGCGCTATTCACGGTTTTCACCGTAATGAATTAGGTTGTTATGATGTTGGGAGTCCATTGTTCACCTAGGTTTTATCTGTGAGAAAGCCTCATTAATATGCATGATTAATCAATGATTATGCAAATTATAAAAAAATGATACCGGGTATATACGATGCGTATCTCTCCCATCCTTCGTAATTTCACCCCCTTGTCCTGGTTCAACACAATGCGGTTTTCCCAAAAAAATCCCAACTTATTTGTGGAAGTTGGCAGTGAGCCTCTGACAGATTTTTTTTTCTTAGCACAAATCTAAATTTAGTGCTGGTTAGTCGAGCGGTTGAAATAGTTTACGGGCTGCTCGTTTTTAAGGGAATACGAAAAACAATCTGAGGAAAAAGTAAAGCTTAATTTGAGAGCAGTAAAACAATCGTCAAACCTTTAAGCCAGATACATTAGATTGCCACTGTTGTCATGACAACCAATGTAGCATTTTCCTTCTTTTTAGCAAGCTACTAGAGTGGATGTTAAAGATAAGTGCAACGACACTTCATTTCAAACAAATTTACAAAAATGTCATATTTTATCGGTATTAGTTAGCGGCGAAACTCGCGCTCGCGAACGAAACACAAACGGTGAATTTTAAAAATATTTTTACATGACTTTTAACATGTTGCCATGGACAATTAATACATGTCCAGACAAATTTTCCATATTAAAAAATTAAGTTATTATTTTTGGAGATATGTTATAGCGAGAAAACACCGTATTACGCTTACGACAAACTCGGGAATTGAAAACTGCTCTTTGCATGTTGCATAATTGGTTTTCAGGCAATTTCCACAATAATTCGTATTACATTACCATATATAAAAAAAGAACTCTGTGATGATTAAATGCAGTGTAACACGAGGAATAACAGATTCCCCGAGTGAACAACCGGAATTTGGGATTACATTTTTGAAAATAGCGATTACTCGTGTTGCTAGGACACGAAAACAGTGAAGAAATACCTATTCCGATATACTCAATTTCAGCCTCAAATTCGTGAAGAGAAAAATTCGTAAAAATAGAGAAATTTTTGAACAAAAAAACTCAGCTAAAACCTACTTAAAATAAAACAGAAAAAAAAAAAAGAAACACGATACGTCGGAAGAGAAGAGATTCGCTATCGAAATCTTGAACGAGCGTATTTCATTAAATTTTTTCTTAAATAAAAATAAATGTTGAAAAAAAAAACAATTTAAAGAAATACGAGCATTAATATTACAAAAAGGAGAAATACAAAGTGTTATAAGCATAAAAAAGGGATAAGAATAAAAAAAAACTAGTAGTAAAAGGCTTAAGGTTAGAAAGCGGAGTTTTTTTAAAAGTAGAGTAGTCGTGTATTTTAACATACGTCTGGCCTCTAAATTTTTCGAGAGACACGCATTTCATTTCACCCTGAATTTGAAAAATAACAGGTTCCAGCTTGTCTTTTTTAGTCTTATGGTATTTTGCAGTAGCGGTTTTAAAACTGTGGCACCCTTAGATGCCGTGGCAATAAGCAGATTAAACCATAATGCTGTAAAATCAGTTTTTATAGCATTGCAGCACCAGGAAATAATGAAAAATTTGCACTGTTTTTTCTTCTTTTCTTAAGTATTCAAACGACTTTAAGGGTAGCTGTGCCTCATTTTTTAGTCAGACAAGGGTGCCACAGCGAAAAAAAGTTTGAGAACCACTGCTTTACAAAATTCCCATGGTTGTCCTCAAGGCTCCTCTCAGTCTGGTAAACCTCTTAAGTGCCAGATGGAGGACCTTCACTAGTGCTATGACCTTCACTAATGGGTCCATTGTTGCCTACCACTTCTTTAACCTTTAACCTTTTCTTAAACAACTTAATGATTGTCAATGCTGATACAGTAAAACCAGTCTAAAAAGGTTATTACATTAAATGCACAAAGAAAAAGAATTTAGCCACAGGATTATTGAGTATTTCGCGATTTAATGATGAAATTAGTAACAGGGAAATCTACATTAAAAAGGAAACATTCATTTCTATTTAATTTCTAAGGTTTATTCACAATTGCCAAAAAAATGCACCACACCACATGCTGCGTACCGAGTGTCGCCGGTTCTAACGCTTTGCCACTTGTCACATGCTGTCCTGTGCTGTGATTGGCTATTTCATAAACGCTACAAACGCGTTGTTTGCAATCATTATGGCATATTCTCAATCGCTACGAGGTTGGATTTTAACGTGTTGCGCAATCTGGCAATTGTGATCTTGATGCCATGCATGGGTCCTATACGGGACGTAAACAAATATGACATCAGGTAGGTTATTACTTTAGACAATACAGTGAAATCTCTCTGTAACGGACAGTCATAGGACCAACAAGTGCCATTTTATCAAGTAGCGAACAAGTTCACTATAAAATACAGAATGAGACGTACTGCTGGTGGTTTGTGCAGAAAAACACAATTAGAAAGGACACAGAGAGAAAAAGGTTCTGTAAAACATTACATTAGATTTTTATATACATTTTTATCAATTTTTATCTTGCTGGGAAATCTCGTGTTTAAATTAAAAACCAGTTCTGTTTAAAAGCACTCAAACAACCCGGCCAGACTGAGCGGCTCCAGCTCACGTGGGAACCACTTAGTGTGGCCCAAGACGTATTGTCTGTTTAAGAGAGGTACATTTGTCAACATAATGACAAGTTGTCTGTGTTAGAGAGGTGTCCCTTGTTAAGGGGGTAAAGAATACATTGTTTTCCTATACTTCGGAAAGGGGAATGCCAAAATTGTCCGTATGGAGAGGTATCCGCTGGAGAGGGGTGACGGTAAGGAGAGGTGTACGCTGGTGAGGGGCGTCCGTAAGGAGAGGTGTATGCTGGAGAGGTGTGACGGTAAGGAGAGGTGTACGCTGGAGAGGGGCGTCCGTAAGGAGAAGTGTATGCTGGAGAGGGGTGTCCGTAAGGAGAAGTGTATGCTGGAGAGGTGTACGCTGGAGAGGGGCGTCCGTAAGGAGAGGTGTATGCTGGAGAGGTGTGACGGTAAGGAGAGGTGTACGCTGGAGAGGGGTGTCCGTAAGAAGAAGTGTATGCTGGAGAGGGGTGTCCGTAATCGTAAGGAGAGGTGTACGCTGGAGAGGGGCGTCCGTAAGGAGAGGTGTATGCTGGAGAGGTGTGACGGTAAGGAGAG
>JAQGCC010006144.1:0-10592 GCA_034698905.1 Xestoiulus laeticollis
TAAACTTACCTTAATATGCCTGCGTGACTGCTCCCTATGAGCATGTGGTCGCACCACACAAACCACCCATGCGACGATGATCAAACGCAAGGGCCGCACCACGCAAACCAGACCTTTACAGACGTTGTGGTATCACGTTAAACTAGTGAAATTGTCCCACAAACCCATTAACGTCGTCCCCACGCATGCACATTAGCAAAAAAAAAAAACCAGTGCTACAAATGTCGTCAAGATTAAAGGAAACCTGCGCAATCCCTGTAATAATATAGAGGGATTGTACAGGTTTCCAATAAACACACTATTACGCATGCGCATCAAAAAGTTATGGCCGTAAAAGTCGTTATGCTCATCAAAGACGTTGTTTTATCATGTTAAACTAATAGAGGGATTGACAATTAAGGTATCCTTTAATCTTGATGACATTGGCAGCATTGTTTTTTTTTGCCAATGCGCATGCGTAATAGTGCGCTTATCGGTCTCGTTAAGGTTAAAGGAAACCTGCCAATCCTTCTAATAGAGGGATTGGGCACGCCTCCCTTTATGCCCCGTCAACTGATTTACCTTAACGAGAACGCATAGGAAAAAAATACAGTGCTGTCAATGTGGTTAGCATAAAAGATGATTCATGCTAGACCGTGTCTGGACCGGGGCGGAGCACGGCCGGGATCTCCCTTAGGCGTCCAGGCCGGGTGGAGTCAGTGCCCCGGCCGAGCCTCTATGCATGCTACTCCGTTAGTTCCGTCCGGGCCGTGGCCGAGCAATCATATCTTCGATCTGAAGTTTTCAAAACATGAATTTTTCCCGCGAAAATAATCAAAATAATGCTTGAAACAAATGGGACTTGTTTTAATGCACAGATTCCGAATCAGTGATAAAATGTATGGGTTTGTATTGAAAATAACAAAGTTGACCTTGCAATGACCTTGAAGGCATCGTCTGATTTCGGCAGAACACACATTATTCAGCTTCCCCCTTCAAACAAATAACTTATCTGTTTACATTTTTAATCACTTCATTTGGAATATATTTCTAGGGTCGGTATTAGCTGGACCACCTTGTATATATGTAACAATTTAAGTATTTTCCTTATTATGTAAACAAACAGCATAGCATTCATTACCTTAAGAGAAAAACACCTTGACCATTTCGGTGCTCCTGATTAGCACTATTTGGTTCAGTACCCAATGGTGGTTTACGTGTATGACCC
Organism: Xestoiulus laeticollis; assembly: GCA_034698905.1. Classification (NCBI taxonomy): domain Eukaryota; kingdom Metazoa; phylum Arthropoda; class Diplopoda; order Julida; family Julidae; genus Xestoiulus; species Xestoiulus laeticollis. The sequence goes on from JAQGCC010006144.1 coordinate 1,208, forward strand.
TTCAGCATTTTTTTTTACACCGTAGCCATTTCCTGTTACTCCAGAAGAGGAATTAATAATAATCTTGCGGGTAACACAAGACATTTTTTTCCCTCCATGCAGCCTTTATCATCCTATTAATCGTGTGATGACGTATTGGTTAAACTAAGGAACTGCTGAACCGTGAATTGATTCTTGTACAAGGAAATTGCAAAAAAATCTTTCAAATGCAAGTGTTGTCGAAATGCATCAAAAACAAAGAGCTCATTGATGGATCACTAAAAAAACGCATACAAGAAGACAAGTGCATGGCTAGCAATACACCAAACGTTTATGACAGAAGCAAATACATTGTATGTCAAATAGTAATGGTGATTCAGCTACATTATAAAGGTTATTAACCAGCAAGTACAGCACTTATTAGAAGATGTATACGCTTAAGTAGTTCTTTACAAATTTGAAGATATGCATGTATGATTGTGAGTCTATCGATAAGAGAAGTTTACCATTACATCTATAAGATAACTTTGATAATCTTCAATGACATGATGGTATCTCCATAAGTTGTCAAGTTCTCCTTGCTATATTGAATGGACCAGGCATTAAAACACATAAAGGTGGGTATTCACCAAAGCAAACATAAAACAAAAACAGCAAACAGAAAAAAGTGTTTGTGGGCAAATGTTTTGACAAACAATTTTCGACAAACACTGTGTTCCACACCGAAAAAAAACATTCAGTGAAACATGACATATTTATATATTTGGTTATAGTGCTCCTACCAAGGCTTCATATATGAAAACGGCGTCTGCTAAACAGCTACCACTAGCTTATAATTTGACAAAGCTAGCTGAATGAAGCAAAAATTAAGTATTGAACATTATTATGTTTTAATTTTAGCTTAAGTTCAAATATTCAGGTCATGGCACCATTTCTGCAATATAAAGTGACATTATATGCCCTGCTAAGTGCTATAAATTTCACCCCATGTGTATTAAAGTGTTCAAAAAGGTAAGTTAAAAATCATGATTATTATATTAATTTCACATGGCAATGATAAAGATATAGAAATAACTAGATATTATGTTAGGCGAGTGGGACTGAAAATTTTTTTCAGTCAATTTTTTCTTTGATCTTCACCTACACTTGAGCAAACACCAGCAACATCAATATGTTTGATGAAAACTATGTTTTTTCGGCAAATGTTTGCTGGCCAGTGGAGATGCAAAGAAAGCTAAATTGAACTCCTGGTGCATTTTGAATACGCCAGTGTAAACCATAAAGGCAGGTTTTCCTAGGTGCAGAGGCGTAGTGTGCGATACAGCCGCTGTTATGCGCGGGGTACCCAAAAAATATGAGAAATCCTTGCGCCTGTTTTCCAACAGTCCACACCACATAGAAGCCAGCATTTCACATACTGCGTGAAAGGACGACCAACGATTCAAGCCCCCCACACACCAAACGCGAATCACTCACCATAAATCACCGCTATCCTTTACGTCGAGAGATCGCCATTCACACACGTGACGGACGAAATAGTTATCACGTTTGCCACTAGGTGGACATCAGGTAGACGGTGCCTTGTGCGCCAGCAGCCATCTTTGAAATAAGACTAGCCATAAAACAACGATGGCGGCTTTTTAGCGTCGGCCTCAACGCCGCCGCACTTCACATACGCATGCGCCGACGTCATATCCGGCCCCACCGCACTCTACCGCACAACGTCGCCAGTGATTCGCGTGAGGTGCGAAGGGCGCTTTACAAAATATCCGAGACATAAGCTGAGCTTCATATTGATCTATTGCGAAGAAGAATTCAGATAATTGGAAGCTTTTTTTTCTAAATTTTGTTCGGTACATTAGGCCTAAATCGGTTTTTACATAGATTTGAACGAGTGATTGATACATATATATTATATTAAGATTGATCAATGCTTATGTGCTATAGTATTACCTTAAACCACTTAAAAAAAACGAGGTTAAACTCCAGCCAAGGGGTTGAAACCCAAATTGTAAGGCATCCATGATCACACAGAAGAAATTGTCGATGAATTCAATGAAGATTGCGCCCGTGTTATCAGTTTTTAGGCAAAAAAAGAAATACGCAGCTAGGAAAACTCTCCTTAACCTGACTTTGTGCAACGTCCATCAAGGTATAATGTATATTTACACTGTGTGCGAGCACAACATTTAAATGAAATAGAGCCAGTTCGTTAAGAAAAATACACAAATTCAATGAAATTACATTTCAATACATATCGGTACACATAAGCTTTGCTATCAGGTCTCTTTTCTGGTCAGTTCATGTTGAATGTCAGGGTAGATGCAAGCAGTTTATTATTATGATTGATACGTTTCCCTTCCTTCCGTGTACTTTCACGTCCCTGCGATTTCCAAGTGAAGTTTGAATTATGTATATTCATTATTATTCAAGACGCATGGACAGTGGGGACTTGCAAAGACAAGTTAAGTTCTTGCTTTGGAATCTCTGAATCTTTTGCTTCCAGTGCTCCATGTTATATTACGTTCAATGCCATGCATCCATGCTATTCCATGCTCCACGTTGTTATTTAACATAGCATGATGAAAGGCATTATCTTAAATGCAGCGTTCCGATTGGTTTCCCGATGTCGGAATTTTCCGATTGCCCAATCGGAATAATTCATTCCGATCATGCCATGCTTCATGCCCCCAAACTATTTTTACCCTAAGTTTAACCCTCAGTAAGACATTGTTTGCAACTGTTGTTTTTTTCTAAAGTCTTAATTTGTTGTAGACAAAATCAAGACATTTAAAATATCTTATTTTGTTGATTTAAGACTTTTTAATATGTCTAAAATTTTACCAAATTCCATTATTAAAATATTTTCATTTAAGACATTAAAATTTAATAAATCAACATGCAGATGCCAACCAGATACAGTAAAACCTGGTAAAATCACCACCTCCGTATAGTGACCACTTTTCTTAAATTGGTTTTAGTGCATACGTATTTTCCTTCATAAAAAATTTCTGTATAGTGACCACCAGTATACGGTGAGAGAGTTTGTTATTTTTTTGGGTATTCGTGCACTTTTAGCAGGCTTTACTGACAATGCTTTAGAACAAAAAACTGTTCAATCATATTTTACTCACAGACTACATCGTATCAACAACTTTAAAGTTAAGTATAGATTAAAAAGGTGAAGCGATTTTGACTTAGGAACATCAATGATATATCGTGAGCTTCAGAAAACTCAACCGAGTCAGATTGGACATCACCATATACATGTAACAGCGTTTATTTAATTCAGAGTATCAAAAGCTTGGAATACATTTTGAACATACATGTATTTACAGCAACAAAAGATCCTCACGTCTATAATTGTTTCACTGGAGAGTGTCATTCTAAACAGTTTAAAATTTCAGGATGAGCTTATACCTGCTTCCCATCAGAAATTTAATTCACATTGCAATATATCGAAAAATGACATTTCATCGCTTTATAAATAACATAATTTAGTGAGAACAAGCTTAATTGAGGCTTGTTAAGGCCGGCGTTAACGGTCAAAAAAGTTGCAAAAATCAACGCCTTATAGACTCCCCAAGACTCCCTATAGAGTATGGGAAAAATTTAGATAAGATACGCCTTGATTTCATTAATTTTTTTTACTAAAGGAGGGTTGGGACATAAGGTTTTATACATCAAGCAAAAAAAAGCAGCATACACCCAATCACGAATTAAAAACAAAAAAACACTTAAATGTTTTCATTTCCTGAGAAATGATAACGGAAGCTTCACGATGTGCCATGGGCAGTTAATCAAAAAAGATAAAAATTGTTTAAAAACGGTTTCAGACAATTATTCCTCTTGTTGTTATTCAAATGCAAGGTTTTACAAAGGTACGATTTTTAGATAAGTTCCCCCCACGAGGAGATTACCCTTCTCTCCATACTTGCAGAATGCAGGCAATACAAATATTGACGATACAAAAACCAACAAGAAATCCCTTTGTGGACAATGCACCACGTGAATGGAATCTCTGACCATCAGGTTGTTAATTGCAATAAAAATACATCAAAGGTGCCATGTGTTCACGAATTAACCTGATGAAAGCAAATACACACTCAGCTGTCTTCTGGTACGCGTCCATGACAAGCCGGAGGAACTTGGCAAGGTAGTTTAATGATTCTATTATCGTATAGGTAAATGCTTCATGACTTTTCCTTTCTTCTTTTTTTTTTCGTCTTCCTTATTTTGGTTTATCGACCCCTGAGTGTGCGGGCGCAGGAAAGTTCAATGTCAAGGCGAGTCTCTGTAATTCTGCCAAGCAACAATCGAAATGGGATTTAAAGTTGGCGTCAAAATGAGACTTAATTTCAACGCCCTGGTCCCATTGTAATAATCCTACATGCATGTATACTGTACGCCAACTGAAATTGAACAACACATTGGAAAATCCAAAGCCTAGTTCACACCGCACTATATAATAGCCATCGATTCCAAAGGGTTTAAGTTGAAAGACCGCCATTAGAATGGAAGACTCATGAACAGTTAACACCCTCAAATAACTGAACAAAATGCAATAACTGTTAAAAAATGAATAATAACGTGGGAGAAGTATACATTCTTTTCTTTCCTTTCAAGATAGCGATTACAAAAATGATGAAAACCATTTTAAACCCATGAAGGGCATTTTAACATGCACATTAATTTACATATAGGAAACACAGAATAAAAGATCACACGTAAACTTTTCTTTACAGAAAAAAAAAACATTTATATATTCCTTTACCGAAGGTAAAGACCAGTACAATGCATTCCGCGTCAACTAACGCGTCAACTTTGCGTTTACTTGCAGATGTACGAGGGTGGATTGAAAAATTCGTTTTCACATTGAGAGGACCCAAGATTAGATTTAAAATTTTTTAAAACCTAACATTTTTTTAAAACCTTTTATTTAACTTGGTTAGAAGGGAGCGCATGGTGTTTGTTTGATTACATGGATATGGATCGTGTCCTTTTTAACCAGGTTTCACTCGTCTTAGAGATCTGAAATTTTGCGTGAAGATCAGTCTAATCCCCGGGTCGCCCCTATATAAATTTAGTAGAATTCTGTAACGAAGTACTTGCTGGCTACATTAAAAGGTTTTACGCGAAAAACTACGTTTTTTTATACTGTATTATTTAAAACAATAACCGGAGAACACAACACAGACCTATTCTGTCACTTGCGAATAGCAATCAAGACCAAGAGAAGAGTGATTGCTGACCATGTTATCATTTCGAACTGGGTTGGGGGTTTAAAGGCCGCTCTTCTAAATTCAAGGTACGGCAACGCGTCACTTCACACTTCACTGGGCTATTCACAACGTAGCGTTTTTCAACATGTGTCGCATGACGCTCAGCGCTGCGCAACGTAAAATGGGCGTGGCCTAATGATGCTCAAGAAAAATGGCGCCTCTGAACGTTTTATATTGTCTGGTGCTATGGAGCTTCACTCAACGCCCTTTTAATTTCAGTACGCAACGCGACGTTGTGAACTATACATACAGCATCATGACGTCAGCAGTGAACCTCAGCGACGCTGAAGCGTTGCCAACGCTTTGGTTGTAAATGGGCCATTTAGACTGCGAGCAGGGTCCTACTTCGCGTTACCGAGCCCACAGGGACGATCGAACTGTGATGTACAATGTCCCATACTTTTTGGTTTGCCCCTTACACGACCAGCCAGGTGCCCTCTTTCCCCCCTAGATTTGGATTTTCCCAGGTACAAGAACCTGGAATTTTTGGTCCTAGTCCACCATCTTGTTTTGGCCCATCACAAAGCAATGGGCCAGGACAGACACGAGATCACCATGAGTTTTTCACCATTTTTCCACCATGTTTCACCATATCACTATTTTGTTTTATTAAATAAAGAAAGTTACTTCTAATTCTATGATAATGTTCTGGTCATTGTTTGAGTTTGGGGCTCCACCAACACCAAAACCCCAACAGACCAAAGGTGTCTTCTTCCATCACGATAATGCACCTGTTCACGCTGCTGGGATTGCAACAGGGATTAAAATTATTAACCAATGCCTAATTAAAATAACTTTAATATTTTCATTAAATTTAATCTTTGATTTATTGGGCAACATTCTTATGGGATTAGCTACCTCATTGAGCTGCACAGCAAAAGTAGTCTGGTGTACAGGCAACTTAAGGGTAAGAGCACCGTGGAGCATGGCATAGCTTGGAGCATGGCGCGCAGCGTATCAATTGATTTCCCGATGGCGGGAATTTCCGATTGCCCAATCGGAATGTGGCATTTCAGACCATGCCATGCTCCATGCTATTCCATGCCCCCACGCTGTTCTTACCCTGAAAACAAAATGTGGCTAACCCGACTTGGGACCTATATCTGAAATCATATCCCGTCTAAAAGCCTATTTTTCACTGGTCGCATGGAATATGCTTTTAGACAGTTCTACTGTAGGTGTATTGTATTATGCCTGGCTCGGTTATTATACATGTACTTAAAAGTTAGGAAACATGAGGATTATTGCAGGCTACAATCTTCAGTAAAATTGCGACAACAATTTACATTCTTGAATTGGGACTTAAATTAAGTTACTTTCAAATTAATGCCAGTTACCATGCATGTTGTAAAATTATGTAAAGCATATCAAACTACAGCTGTAATATAACGTTTTGAACAGCTTTTGACTTGATCATACTGCTCGTACTTCATGCATTATGATAATCATAACACATGAAATTCCTTTCATAAAAGCATCTTAAAATGTTTTCTTTTTGAAAAAAAAACAACATTCATATACATGTATAAATCAAAATTTGTAAAAAAATTTAATGTACATGTACATCTACAATAAAACGGTCAAGAGGTACATGTATACAGTGCTTTAGCGATTCTGCTTTACAGTGTATGTTTTGCATGTTTAGATGACCTTATATCTAATTTGTCCTTTACATATCATGGGATCCACAAGCTTAAAGTCATTTCTACTTCTGCAAAACCTCCAAATCCCCCATCAGTAGAAATACCACTTTTACAGTTCAAACACCATTTCCTTAAGGTAAATATTCATCTTGAACCTGTTCTGTCTAGTCTCTAGACTTATTATGAATTTATGATTTTCGTTCAGACTGTACTTCAATTCCAAGATTTTTGCACGGTAAACTGCTACCAAGAACCGGGAATAACACCAGTTAGAAATTACCACAGGACCTGTTTGGGTCATCGGCTTGTTGCTTTCATGGTGACAATCACTTTCTCTAAGCTTACCTAAAACAGTTTCCCTTGGAAAACCCATTGCTTCGACATGTCCCAAATAAGCTTAAGACCAGTATTTGATTAACCAATAGTGCATCCTCGTTTTTTTTTATCCCTCAATTCATTCAGTTTCGACTTTTTGTTTGACAAATCTTGCAAAATCACGCATATCTGCCGAGAAAACATGGGTTGATGGCAAGTTTGACGTTTTGCATGAACTGAATTAGGTTTGATAAACCTGAAAAAGACTGATACGCTTGAGCTTTAATGGCATGCAAGCAAGACGGTCAAACCTCGTTCCCCTGTCAGTGTGTTTTTGGCCACCCTGGTGTTATGTCACTAAAGCCTAGTCCACACGAATCTACACGGCTTGCATGCTTGTTCACAAATAATGTAGATGCACGATTTGTGCCATTTTTTCCTAATTCTTTCCGGATCATGCAGCAAAGAAGAGAAAAGCAAACATTACGTGCACTGGACCAGACACAAGATGGCCTCAATTTTCCTTTTCGATTTCAAAATCCAAAATTCCCTGACCAAAACTTACTAGTTAACATATATTTTTTTTTTGTCTTAATGAAAAATAAAATAGCAATTGCAATTGCAATTAGAAGCTTGGCAAAACACTAGATTTTGTAACAAGTCCAGCTAGATTATAAGGGCTGTAAATTGTTTCCCAGGGAAGGAAAGAAAATTTGAATAAAGAAAGCACACTATTTGGTGTTGTTGAGTTTTATGAAACAAATTTTAAAGAATAAAAAAGCATTATTATCAACTTCAACATATAACTGCTGCTCGTTATACACATGCTCTGTTTACACATGTCCAATAACAGCATTATAGCCTACTCAGTTATAGAGGAAAACAAAATAACAACTCTTATTTTTAGAAGAATCGTTTACATAAAAGAACAAAAAATAATCAACTGATATTTCATAATATAATACAAGAAACACGATAGGTTCAAAAGCAAAAAAGGCAGCTGAGAGGATTGGGGATGGAGCTGCTAGCAGACTGAGTGCAGGAATAGCATTTTGCTTTTATTTGGGAAAATTTCCCTGATCACTTTGTTTCTCCCCTGACTTGTAGCAACCATGAGACATAAATCTGACCGGAAACAGTGGAGTAGAATCGTCTTCCAATACTCCATAATATGTACAGCATGCATATTATTATAACTAAATTTAAATTGATCAGTGGGGTTTGATTACGTAAAGGTTCGTTGCAAAATAATGATTTGATATGATTTACCAGGTTAACTCTGCAATCTATATTGCGAAATATTGCCCTCTTTATATGTCCATTGCCACGCCTCATCACACCATCCAAAGTCAATGATATAATACTGTAAATATCATAGTGGACTGACCTCGCCTTCTCCATGAAATGTCAATAATTTTAGGATGGTATCAATATGGCAGAATGACCACGCCTAATCTCATTAGCATCCTCAGGTCAGTGATTTAAGGTTGTTGCCAATACGAAGTCATTATGAAGAGCCAATGATTTAAGTTTTATATGGCCACTATGAGGTTGTTATGCAAATGTAATTAACTATTTAAAGCTGTGATCAAATGTGGCTGTTTGCCAACGCCCCATTCCTCTTACACGCAATGCAGCAAACCCAATTCCAGAATGATACTACCCTCACGAAGTGACCAGATTGAAACTTTCACTATTCACCCATGACTGATTCAAAACTCACCCACTCTTTATAACTTCTCTCAGGTCACGCCTAGTCCCAATTGACTTCAGTTGCAAGATGAATTGCGTGCAAATTGAATGAAATTCAGCTTACATTTAAGAATTTAGAATTCCTGACAATTCGTTGCATGTTCTCTGCAACAGATAAGTTAAGGCTGAACTAAACATCCTTCTTGACGAACCCGCGACACATTTTCTAAATAAAATTTTGTGGGAAGTAAAATTGGTAAAAATACTGTGTTTATAGATCTAGGGCACAGAGAACATCCTTAAATTTTAAATTTAATAAATAAGAATAAATTTTAAATTTCAAGGGAATCTCACGTGGATAAGTCTTTGATGCCACCTGGTGTCAGCTACAGGAGTTTTTCGGAATTTGAATTTTGTTACGAGAACAGCAAATTAAATATACGTGTTTATATATACATGTATATGTGTGTTATA
>JAQGCC010006145.1:0-10591 GCA_034698905.1 Xestoiulus laeticollis
CACTTCGAAATGGCCTATATGCAATAGGGTCGAAAGTTATTTTAATCGCTAGCCGCGTGGTGGCGCTGGGGAGCAGCGGGGAGGAGCTAGGACCACTTTTTTCAAAGGTTCCGACACGAGTGCACATACTGGTTCACCTCTTATACTGTGTCAAAAGGTCATTCAGGCCGGCTCGACTCTAGGCGAGACAAGACAAGGACGCCCTCTACACGCTCGTGTTGGGATATTCTCGGGCAGTCTTTCTACCTAGTGTGGAGCCGCCTATAAATAGCACATGCATCATGCCATATACCATGCTTATGTTATCCTATAGAATGCGTGGAGCGTGGGCATAGCATGAGCAAAGGCATGGACTGAAATGCAGAGATTCGATTGGTTTACCGGCCTATGGCGATAATTTCCGATTGCCCAATCGGAAAGCTGCATTTCAGGCCATGCTAGCTATATATGTTCATGCTATGATGCTCCACGCTGTTCTTACCTATAGGGTAAAAACATGGTGAAGGGATCATTGGATTACATACCTGTGATCCAATGATGCACCCGCAAATAGTGGATCAAGCATATAGCACAAACGAGAGGAATGTGCTATGCATGTACAGTATGTGCATAATGTGCTTCCACTATTTGCGGGTGCATCGAGTACAAGTATGTTATCCATGCTATTTTTCATGTTTTTACCCAGATTCCAGTTCTAAGATTATTGCTCGAAAAGGCATAAGGGAAGATTTCGTAAATATAAATTTACCTTGTTGACCTAAACCTAACCTAACTTTGCTTTTACTAATCTCACCTCGAAAATGTGGTCATAAAACTTATGAAATCACACAGGATGCGGGTTTATTCATTTTTTTTTTAAACTTAACGAGAACACACTGACGGAAATCCTCGAAGTAACTAGCTAAAAGCTTGCATGCTTATTTAAATATTTTTGTTTTCAAACTTTGACGCATTTTTGTTGGTTATAGGAGTCTCGTATATATTCGTAATGGTAATTGTGGTGTTTTGAGAGCGTCCATAAACCTCGTGGATACTTTTCTAAGGAAATTTAGCTCCCCCCCCCTGTGGACTATTGTGGGATTTCGACAACCCATCCCCCTCCCCCCCCCTTGGTCCACGTGTACTAATATTTGTTCGTCGTTTTTTGTATTTTTGTTCTGATCTAAAAATGACATTTTTTGATCATTTTTAGTCTTTCATAGACTTTCATAAAAGTCCACGTGGAATTTACGGAACCCTCCCCCCCTAACCCCTGTGGACTTTTGTGGATTTTCTTGGACCACCTAGTATATGTAGTCCAAGAGGTTTATGGACTCTCCCTATCTGATGAAAAAAAGTACCTGCAGGTGCCTCTGGCATGAAAAACACAACAATGTGTTTCTAACTACGCATAAACCTGGCACTTGTAAAAAAGAGGTTACCATTCAGGTTTTTCCCTAACCGGTTTACCTGCTTCGGTGTGACCGCACCATATATCGTGTTTGTGACAGGAGGAAGTAACTTTTTTGGCATTCAACATGAAGATGTGGTGTGGTGTGGTGTTTTCGAATTTCTGGTAAATGAAAAGACGGAGGACTTGAATCCTTGGGACCAACTGTTGAGGGAAAAAATGGGTTGCTCTGTACTTGGATTCGTGCTTGGTTTGGTGGGCACCATTTTCATCAACCCTTCAACGTGTTTCAATGAAAGTTATTCACCTCTTCCCAACACATGCCGAGTGTTGCCATATCCCGAATATATGCAAGTCGACGTGCAGTGCGATGGTCAGCTGCCAGATTTCTCCAAGACAAATTTTCCACATACTTCAATAGTGTTCCAATTTGTGTTGAAAAAATGCGAGTCTGCAACTTTGAGCAAAAACACTTTGAAGGGTCTCACAGGCTTGCAAAACTTGTACTTGAATTGTGAAGACAGCGCTGCCTACGTTCCAGAATTTCAATTCGAGGAAGGATTGCTTGAAGATGTTCCCAATCTTGACTTGCTCGTAATGACTGGGACCAAAATCAGAAGTCTTCCCGAAGGTATCTTCTGCAATCAACCTAACATCAAAAATTTGTTCCTGAGTAACAACTCCATGACATCGCCCAAAATTCTGGGATTCGGTACGAACTGCTCGACATCTTATTGCGAAAACAATGTGGAAGTTTTATTCTTAAAGAACAATCCTATCACCCATTTACCAGGGCGTTCATTTTGTTCTATGACTAATCTGATATATCTGGATATAAGCGAGGCTGGTTTAAGGACAATTGAAGAGGATGCTTTCTATAATCTTGTGCTTTTGAGAGATCTGGACTTGTCCCATAATAACTTGACCAGCATACCTGAAACCGCTCTTAAACCCTTAATTGGTCTGTATAACCTGGATCTTGCAAATAACATCAACTTGAACATCAGCGGATTTCTGAAACACGTGCCCCATCTCAAAGGACTTTTCCTGCCTGGCATAGGACTGGAATCTCTGGAAGAAGACTACTTTCAGGGATTGCGCAAGGTGAATTCTCTGATGTTGTACGATAATCGATTGCACACCATACACGAAGATGTCTTTGATCCTCTTATTGGTGATGTGGATGATGCAGGAAATGAAACTGCAGTTTCAGAGTGTGATGAAGACGCTGTGGAGAGATTTGTTCATGGTGGTGCTATCAAGGAGCTCAATGAAAAACAAGCCAAATTATTCAATGTCACAGGTTTGCGTTATTTAAATTTGGATGGCAATAATTTCACTGCAATGCCACCCATCCGTAAGCTGTTTAAACTAAACATACTCGCCATTTCGAAAAACCAAATCGAAATTTTGGACGAAGACGATTTTAGAAATCTGCGCCAGTTACAGCGCTTAACATTGTCTTCTAACCGTATTCAGTTTATTGACCATCGAGTATTTTCAGATTTGAAGTGTCTTTTACAGTTGGAGTTGGATCATAATTCCATCGGTTACATCAATAGCACTGTTTTTCATAATCTAAGCGCTTTGACGGACCTTAAACTGCAACACAATCGGATCAAAGACATTCGCGGTATTTTTGTAAAAAACCACAATTTGAAAAAATTAAATTTGTCCAATAACTATTTAGAGCAGCTATCGTTGGAGATGCTACCTTCAAGTATTGTATTACTAGATGTAAGCCACAATTCCATAAAACATTTGCTATACCCTCCAAATTCGTTACAGCAACACGTTCATATGGAATTATTAGATTTATCCAATAACGCATTTAGCACTATAGACAAGGATTTTTTTCCAACATCTCTTGCAACGTTATACATGCATGACAATCTGATAAACAACATCAGTCATTGTATGTTTTGCAATATGGTTGTAATTGTGAACGTTACATTGCACAACAATCGACTGACAACGGTACACCCGGAATCTTTGAAAACAATTTCCTTGCCGAGGAATGGAATCCCAAGCGTGACTTTACACGGCAATAACTTCATTTGCGATTGCCAGTTGCAGGACATTAGACAACTTGTTTATGATCAAAGCTATTTGAAAATCAAACATTTCGAAGAGTTGTTGTGCCGCAGAGAATATACCAAAAACAGGAAAAGTTCCATCCACATTGCTCAGGGATTTCCTCCTGAAGACTTTCTCTGCAAAATTGGCCATCAGCACAAGGCGTTCATACCCGAAGCATGTTCGGTGTATCATGACATCAAATTTGATTATATCATCGTCGATTGTTCTGGAGGAAATTTAACATCAATACCGTCCAAGGTGTATCCAGGAGTCAGGAAGCTCTACTTGGACGGTAATGATTTTGCAATGTTGCAGACTGCTGATTTCCAATATAAAGTGCATCGTAATCTCACAGAACTGTACTTGAATGGAAGTCACGTTAAATCCATCGAAAACAACACCTTCACGGAATTAGTTAAATTAACTCATTTAGATTTGCAAAATAATGATTTGAAATATCTAGACAAGGATTCCTTTGCCGGGCTTCATGTTTTGGTCGAATTGAGGTTGTCGTACAATAAGTTATTCAAGATTGACGACAAGGTGTTTTATCCCTTAACGAAATTAACCCAACTTCAGTTAAATAATAATCAACTGAGAACTTTTCCAATTTGGGAGCTGTACGGTTTTCAATCTTTGGTATCGATTAGCTTGAGCGAAAATCCTTGGAGTTGCGATTGCGATTATGTTCAGAACTATAGAAAATGGTTACAAGATTTTGCTTCTGCAGTGGTGGACTTGGATTCTTTGTTTTGCAAATTTGACGATTATTCCCCTTCTGGAGTTCCTTTAATTGCTTTTAACACATCCCATTGCTTCGTCCATGCCGAACCTGGCTTCCTGAGAAGTAAGCATTTTCCATTGTTGACTGGATTGGTAACCACCTTGGTGTTGTTTACAATAATATCCATCGTTTTGTATGTGTATCGCAAGGAAATGCAAGTGTTGATTTATTCCCGCTATGGTGTCCGTATTTTTCATAAAAACGACGCCCAAAGTATGGATGACAAAAAAATGTACGATGCTTTCATATGTTACAGCAACAGCGATGAAGATTTTGTGGTAGACCAACTTCTTCCAAGTTTGGAAGGGGTTGAACCACCTTTTCGTTGCTGCATCCATCAGAGAGATTTCTTGGTTGGGGGCTTTATCACTGACAACATATTGGAGGCGGTCAGCAAGAGTCGTCGCAGTATTTTGGTACTGTCCGAAGCTTTTCTCAGCAGCGAGTGGTGCCGTTTTGAGTTTAAGACTGCTTATGTCCAAATGCTCAACGACAAGTGCAATCGTGTGATTGCCATCGTTGTTGGTGACATTCCCAACCAGTTGGACCCAGAAGTGAACCTCTATTTAAAGACAAATACTTATATTACTTGGGGTGAGAAACTGTTCTGGGAAAGGCTGTATTTTGCTATGCCCGACAGAAATCTAACTCGGGTAGTTCCGCCGGTAATTAGAGCGATTGAGCAGGTTTCCTTTAAGCTTAACGAGAACGATAAGCACACTATTACGCATGCGCATCAATAAGTTATGCGCCGAAAAAATCGTTATGCTCCTTAAAGACGTTGTGGTATCACGTTAAACTAATGAAATTGACGTATTCCCTCAACCACAAACCCATTAACGTCGTCCCCGCGCATGCACTTTGGCAAAAAAAAAACCAGTGCTGCCAATGTCGTCAAGATTAAAGGAAACCTGCGCAAACCCTCTAATAATCAATGAAGCTCAATGAGCGGGAACTTTAAATTTGTTGTTCGTTCTGGATTCGTTTTATTGGAAGTTGCATAATGTCATTATTTTTATTTTGCATTTTTTGCAAAAGAATAGATCTGCTCATTTGTGATTGAATATACTGTAGGGTTGCATTCAAGAATAAGCCTTTTTTCTAAATTTTTTTAAATTAAATTTTGGAAACTGTAAATGGAATGTACGAGGACCTAGCATAAATATTCAACTAGTTGTTTAAATTTTTGTTTATGTATATGCGTATTCCATTTCATGGAAATATGTCCGTAAAGTTTGCCAGACAATCTACAATTATAAACTCTACAGACATACATGTATTTCCATGAAATGTAATATACATATACATAAACAAAAAATTTAAACAAATAATAGAATATTTATGCTAGGTCTTCGTACATTCCATTTGTTGCAAACATTTTCCAAAATTAAATTAATAAATGATTTCGAAAAAAAGGTTTGTTATGGTATGCAACTCACTTAACCCTGTCGGTATTAAGAGGGTCTACTGGCTTGCATAACCAATGGACAAATCTGCCAGAGATACTTTTGCACGTACTAAAATGCAAAATTGGATGCCTCCTTTAGTTTAAAATAAATGTTTTGTACGCACGTGATAGATTAAATTCAGTTTAAGTATTTATTTTTTAAATTATCGCTGATAATAACGATTTAAAAGTTTATTTTAAACTAAAGGAGACATACAATTTTGTAGAACGTTTTTTGTGTGTTAAATCCTCTTTACAAACGTATCTGCGATTGATTTATCCATTGGTTATGTTAGCCAAAAATAGCCTGTACATCCTCTTAATAGTTTCCTATAGTTATTTCATGTGCGGTGTACATTGTAGTAACATCTTGTCATACCAATTTATAATACATGTGTATACATAAGGTTGTAATCTCACCATGCTAGTATTTTCACACCAATAATTAATGAATATACCATTATGCCAAAGAGTTATTTTACTAACTTTCTACACTGATTATGCCCATGTTTAAGAATAGTTTGCAGGTGCATTTATTATTTATGTAAACCCTTATAACAATATTGCAGTATTAATTCAAATTTTGTATGTTGGTTGTTTTTTGTACATTGTAATATTAGTAAATAAATTTATATCCATTTTCACTTAATTCTGTGTGCTATCGCAGTATCAATAAGATACACATTGGGTAAAATACAGGTTTTTTCCCAATAATTTCACTACAGTTGGTAAGGAGTGGGTGAAATAAGAAATATTTCGATAGTCGGTAAAAAGAATAAAATGGTATATAATCAGAGAAAATACCCAGTGTGTTATAAATAGAAAACGTTTAATAACAATACAGGAAATTACAACTTGTTTATAGCTTGATATGCATTTATTTACACATTTTCCTTCATGTTGATTGGTTGCATTGTAATTGTTGTAATTAATTTTCATCCACCATCTTTAAACAAAGGATGATAAGGTCGTAGTGTCGAGGATCATAATTTTCTAAGTTGGTTTTCCTCTACCCTGAGGAAACGGTAATTTCGTCCTGCTCATTTATGCCTTGGCAATTCATAACGAGCTATTCACCTGGGGATTTCCATGCCTGCTTTGCTACAAGGGTGGAATAACAATGCAAAAAATTCACGTAAAAATCACTTCGCCTTTGCATGTTTCTTCACAACAACCTAATAAGATGTCAAGTGTGGAGTACTCCAGCATTTCGCTTGCACAAAGAAGTTGGACAATGTACCATTTTAAATATCAAGCCGTTTTTCTGCTGATTTACTGCACTTGCATTAACCAAGGACTGAGCATTAATTCAAATGCTTCGGCTCTTCCCAATTCGTGTGCCGTGACGTCTTATTTTTCTGAAGGTGAAGTGGATGTGCATTGCATAGGCCAACTGCCAGATTTTTCCCAAATAGACTTTCCACATGCTTTAAAGTTGTACGAACTAAAGGTAAAGTCATGCACCTTTGACACCGTGCCCAGGAACACTTTCAAAGGCCTTAGTAAACTGAACCACCTGTTTCTTGAGTGCGAAAACAGGGTTCCAGAATTGAGATTTGAAGAAGGTTCATTACGGGATCTTCCTCGATTGCGGGTTATTAGTATATTTGGTAATGTTATCAAGACTTTACCCAAGGGCATTTTCTGCAACTTGCCCAATCTGGAAAAACTGTACTTTGGCAACAATTCCATCACTACTACTGAAATCCTCGATTTTGGTGATAACTGCAGCTCGGAATCCAACTGCGCAAACTTGCTCAACCTTCTGAAACTTTCCGATAATGTCATTACCAACTTACCGAATCGCACCTTTTGTTCTTTGAGAAATGTGATTTATCTCGACTTGAGCAGAAATGGGATGATGTCCATCGAGGAGGATGCCATGTTCAATCTTCAATCTGTGAGGATGCTGGACATATCTTTTAATAAATTAACCAGCATACCTGAAACCACCCTGAAGCCATTAACAGGACTATACACCTTAGACCTTGATGGGAATATGAACTTGAATATAAGCGGATTTCTGAAGTACGTGCCCCAACTGAAAGGACTGTACATCCCTGGCATTGGATTGGAGTATATTGAGAAAGATGCTTTCCAAGGTTTACATAAACTCGAATCATTAATGTTGTACAATAATCGTCTACAGTACATAAACGAGGATATCTTTGAACCCCTGATTGGGGTTGTGGATAATTATATCAATGAAACTGCCCCTACAGAGTGTGATAAAGATGATGTGGACAGACTAGTTTTTGGTGGCGAATATAGGACCCTTTTAGTGAAGCAAGCCGAAGTTGAGAATGTAACTGGATTGCGCTATTTGAATCTGAATGGGAATAATTTCACGGCATTGCCAAAAATTAACAAGTTATATAAACTTCTCATCTTTTCAATTTCTAAAAATCAGATTGAAGTTTTAGACGATGAGAGTTTTAGCAGTCTGATAAAATTGCAGCGTTTGACTTTGTCATTTAATCGAATACAATATATTGGTCAGCGGTTATTTTCAAATTTAAAATGTCTGAAACAGTTGTTGTTGGATCATAATATCATCCAGAACATCAATAGCACTGCTTTCAATGGCCTGGTTTCATTGACAGAACTTCACCTGGAACACAATAGAATCAAAGACATAAGAGGGTTTTTTGTAAAAAACGACAATTTGAAATTTCTTTATTTGTCTAATAACCACATAGAAGAACTGTCCTTGGAGATGCTACCTTCTAATATTGGCAAGTTGGATATCAGTCATAATTCTATCAAACATTTGGCCTATTCTCCAGGTTCTTTACCTAAAAATGTTCAAATGGATTTATTGGATTTATCCCATAACCAAATCAGCGTTATCAATAAGAATGTCTTTCCAACATCCCTTATTGATTTATATCTTCATAATAATTTGATCACAAACATAAGTGATTGCATATTTTGTAGCCTAAGTGCGATTTTGAATGTCACGTTGCATAATAATAAACTGAGAACCATTCACCCTGGAGATTTGAGAATATACACCTTGCCAGTATTTCAGAAATCTCCTGTCGTGTCCTTAAGTCACAATAACTTTATTTGTAATTGTGAACTCGAAGACTTGAGATATTTTGAATTCAATCAAAGCTATTTGCAAATCATCAACTTCAAAAATGTGCTGTGCCACCGAGAATATTCCAGAAACAATGTAAATGCCATCCAGATTGTTAATGCAAAATTTCCTGAAGATTTTTTATGTAAATTTAACTATAAGGACAAACCATCTTTACCTGAAAGTTGTTCAATCTATCATGATTTAAGGTGGAAATACATTATTTGCGATTGTTCAGGGGGGAATTTAACACGAATTCCAACCGGAATCCCTTCGGGTGTTAGAAAACTCTTCTTAGATGGAAATGATTTCACGAAATTGTCAAACTCCACTTTCCAAACTCAAGTCTACAGAAATCTCACTGAATTGTACTTAAATGGAAGTCACATCGAAGTCATAGAAGATAACACCTTTGTTCAATTGGGTAATTTAACACATTTGCACTTGAAAAATAATAGATTGAAACATTTAAGCAATTCTACCTTCGCTGGACTTTATCGATTAATAGAGTTGAGTTTGTCACACAATAATTTAAAAATGGTGCATGACAGGAGTTTTTACACTTTAAGCAAATTAGTCGTTCTCAATTTAGACAATAACCAACTAAGAACATTTCCAATTTGGGAGCTGGCAGCCTCCACATCTTTGACCTTAATAAGTTTAAGTGAAAATCCGTGGAGTTGCGATTGCGATTATGTTCAAAGTTTTAGGGAATGGTTGCAAAATTCAACGGCTGCAGTTCAGGACATTAACTCCTTGTATTGCAAATTCGAGGATAATTCCACCTCTGAAGTGCCTTTAATCGCTTATAATTCATCTCACTGCTATCTTATTTTAGAAATAAGTTTTCTAGAGACTAAGTATTTTCCCTTGTTAACCGGATTATTGACCGCTCTGGTGGTATTCACCTTTGCCTGCAGTATGCTGTTTATTTTTCGCAAGGAAATGCAAGTGTTGATTTATTCCCGTTATGGTATCCGTATTTTTCACAAGCACGATGCCCAAAGTATGGATGGCGAAAAAATGTACGATGCTTTCATATGCTACAGCAACAGCGATGAAGATTTTGTGGTTGATCAACTTCTTCCAAATTTGGAAGGGATCGTACCACCTTTTCGTTGCTGCATCCATCAGAGAGATTTCTTGGTGGGTGGTTTTATCACTGACAATATTTTGGAGGCTGTCAGCAAGAGTCGTCGCAGTATTTTGGTATTGTCTGAATCGTTCATCAGCAGCGAGTGGTGCCGTTTTGAGTTTAAGACTGCCTATGTACAAATGCTCAAAGACAAGTGCAATCGAGTGATTGTCGTCGTCGTTGGAGACATTCCCAAACATTTGGATCCAGAAATGAAACTTTATTTGAATACAAATACGTACATTTCATGGGCGGACAAATTGTTTTGGCAAAGGCTGTATTTTGCAATGCCCGACAGAGTTCAAGTTCAGCCCACATCGAGTAGGCTTTAGAGCAGTGGTCCCAAAACTTTTTTGACCCGTGGACCACCAACCGATTTTTTCTGTTTTTTGGTAGACACTTTGCTTAATCTAATATTGATTTTTTACAAATTCATCAACTTTAAGCCCCAGGCCAGACTAGGCTGTTAAGGGGGAACTGAACTGCATGTTTTGCTATGGGGGAAATTTTGATACATACTTTTTAAAAAATGTACTTGTTATAATACAAAAATAAAAATTGATAAAAATGCAGTATTTTTGTAGCTTCTGCATGATTAAAATTTCATAATTTTCCCATTTTTAGGGAATTTTTAAAAAATTAAAAACTAAAATACTTGTGGTGACACGTGCAGT
>JAQGCC010006146.1:0-10590 GCA_034698905.1 Xestoiulus laeticollis
TGTGTAAAATTATGGAATTTTATTTTTGATAAAAAAATCAATGCACACCTAAAGGATTTTTCAAAGAATTTTTTTTTTAAAAATTTTTAAAAAATTTTAAAAACAAAAGTGAAAAACAACAGCTCGAAATTCGGCCCTATCTTAACCATTTGGGGATCATAGTATGGATCGCCCCCATAATTGGAGATATTCGCATATTTTGCTATTTTGCATCACCAGAATGGTGCCAGGGGTGGATACAGAGAAATTTATTTAAGTGGGTTTTATATACACCAAAACTGTGAATAGCGCAAATCATTGGAACCATCCCAAAAATATTAAAATATATGCTAATTTTGGATACTTTTTCCAGAAGATAGGTTTAATTTAAGTAATAGTGTCTTAATTAAGACTAAGATTCTTTTTTTGGAAGATCTCCACTGTGGAAGTAAGCTAAGAGATCTTTCTGGCTGATTCTCTTGCAATAAGTCATATTTGATATGATGTTGATGTGCTGATGTATGAATCTACCTGTAAAATATAGAGGTGTGGATTGGTAGGTTTATCTTTTTTATGAGCAACCAATGATACTTGCCCAGAAAGTCGGGATTACACTTAGATTATTGGGTTATTGATGTAAGCTTTCTGCTTTTTATGTCATTGATAAGAAGAGAGTAATGTGGTCTGGCTGAAGGGGAGCGGATTTGAGCGTATAGATGACCTCATGTTACAATATGATGGAAGGTAGGTGGCTCATATCGCAAAATTCTAGCATTAATTATTTTTGTTATTGCTGTGCTTTGGTATGGTGTTGGCCACTGTATGAGACAACTGCTTCTGTGAAGAAATGGCTGGGGAGTAGGCAATGACGTCAATGATATTCTGGCTACGAAGTGCTTGATGACAATATTATGTGATATGGTCTGTAAGAGTGTTGATGTGGGACTTTGAAATACTGTGGAAGATGTGTAATGCAGAGTAATTGATTAGTTACAGTTAAGTTCATTTACGATTGGACTATCCTTTCAAACCCTTTGTTTCCATTGACAAATTTTATTTAACATCAGTGTTTTTGAACAGATGGCTCTTGATAGATCAGCAGGAATTTGAAATTGGTTAATGCTGTTATTTCCAAACATTCATAAGATAAAATATTTTGTCATTAAACTGACCTGTATGTACCTTGCTCAGTTGCTCTGTGAGTTGAAAAATGTTGAAAAATACTGCCCCTAACCAGTCTATTCTGACAAGACCTAGGGGTTATAACAATGGCTTATTTATGCAACATATATAGAATCTTTAAATTATTATTATGAATGACATATTCTACTCTTAGTTTTGGCATGTCACCACAATATATTACCCATGCATTTTTGTACTTTAGAATTTTAACAAAGGTTCATTGACAAGGGTTCAATAATCGAAACCAGCTCTCCATAACCACCATGGTTACATTTTAAAATAATAATAATAATAACCGATGGATTGAAATTTTTGGCAATTTGAATGACGGCATATAGTAATTTACCTTAATAACAAATTTCCATACACTAAGTTTATATAATAGCTTAAAAACGCCCATAAAATATCCATCCAAGTAGTGAAAAGCGTATTATTCCAACATTCATGAACACGTGACGTGAAAAACTCATACAGTGAGGTTACTTTGGACTACGGCGAGTTGAAATTTCATTATATGTATAGTGAAGTAGACTATAGTACACTTGCCGGTATGTGCCACGATCAATAATCTTTACAATATACGCTCATGCAGACTTTTGCAGTTACATGGTAACTTGCTTCCAATATGAGCATATCCATGCATGTATACAGTAGCTTGATGTGATCATAAATGTTCGTATGCATGGTTATATGCACTTGTCAAATATGTATCTGTGGCCATTAATCAACAAGGATAATTTCTAAACTTGTCATGTGTGGATAAAGCATGTAAATGCCTACATGTATATTTGCTTTTTATGGTAACGACCGAGAATTTGAAAGAAATTAAAACTGAATAACGTTCCATTATTATATAGGCCTAGATTGAAACAAGCATTGCTTGATTTAAATTTTAATTAAAAATATTATATGCTCTACCGTGTAAAATTTCTTTCATTGGTAAAGTGAATTTAATTCAATGGAGGGGAGTAGAAGCAAACAATTTTAATGTTACAAATAATGAACATGTTTATTCTCTAAAAATCATTTAATACTTTTATTGTCATAATGACATTTAGCAACATTAGTTTTATTGTTAAGTGGTTCAAAAAACCATTCCATCGTATTACCAAACCATTAATTCAATCAAAAACAAGGCTCGTTTAACACAGTAGGATTTTCACCACAATATATATTTGGCACAATTCCTTAACGGATCCAACTCCAGGCAGTATATACTGTATGAAAAAGTTTCATCTGACTCATATTGAACCGGTCGTAAATAGGAATGCTGCGAGCAAACCAAGAGTTGTGCTATTTGGAGGCATGCGCTATTTCAAGGTAATTTTTTTGTACATGTATACATGTAAAATCGATCCATGTCAACTGTGAGTTGTCACTATTTCAAGTCATCGCTACTTAAAGGTTCGCTATTCACACGTTTCACTGTAGTCAACAAATGTTGACATTTTTAACACCATGATTGGTTGGCAGCCTGTGTTTACTGATGTGTGCATAATGATCGCACCCATGAAGTGACAACATCGAATACTTATTGTTTACTTCGTACTAATCGTATTATCATACGTTTTAATTCCATTATAATTAATTGTCGCAAGTAAATTTACAGAAAAAAATAATTTTTATCTTAAATATCTTGATTATGTGCCTCAACTACATCATGTACATGTATGTTTAGTGTTTGTCGCATTTAAATAACGGAGGGAGTGGAATAATTAAATAGTATTTCTTCATACTTTGGACAGTTTTTAATTAATTTCATTAAAAATAAGTATTAGAATTATTCTTAAAACTTCATAAAAAAATATCATCTTGATGAGGTGGCAACCCATACATACACAAGTGTATATAATGATTGCCTACTTTAGGGGGCTGCGAAATTTGATTAGGCTACTTACTATTTATATCGTACTAATCGCATTATTGAATACTCAACTAAGTCTATTATAATTAATTATTAGAAATGCAGAAAAAATTGTATAACTAACGTTTTGAATAACGGTCTGAAGTAGGCCTATTTGCAAATGCATGTTTGTTGCATTTAAGGGGTGGAGTAGCATTCAATACATATTTATTCTTCGTATAAGTCGTAATTCTTGAATTAAAATTAATGGTTAGAATTTGTGTACATGTAAAGTATTCTATAAATCTTCATTTAAACTACGAGCTCAAGTTTAAAAACGTGCTGTATCAAAACCGGAATGCTTTTTCAATTTAAGAGTTGTATATTTATTTTTTAAATTTCAGACTCCTTTCCAAGTTTATGGCAAAACAAAATAAAAATTGCCTTTCTCCCCCTATTTGGAAGGTTGCTTATTTTTATCACAACTTCCAATTCAATCCAATTTCAACTTTAGACATACATATATGTGCTTATATAGATTGTTGGGTTGCGGAAAGATTTTCCATAATTTCGTCTGTTGAGACTGTACATGTATGTGGATTGCCTATGCCAGCTAATACGACTCCAGGGATTTGGTATTACAATTGCCTTTTTCTCAATCTGTAAGTCGGTTTCACTTTGGGTAATATATCTTCTATACTGTGCAATTGCTATCTTGCACATATCTTTTGCAGTCATATGCAAATGAATATTTTAAGCTGTGCATCAATTCTCGCAGATTTTTTTCCCTTTCTGAATGGAAATATATGCGAATTCAAAGTACGGTATTTTATTGACGTTTGCCTACTGTTTATGGAGCTAAATTATGGAAATACTAGGTCATTACCCTTGCTATTGGCAAAGTCATCTTGGAGTCGCATTGAAAAGACATATTCATAAATGGAAACGTACGATATTTTTATATACAAATGAAAGTAACATCCTTGGATCATAATATAAGCAATGTAGACAGCATCAAAAATGCCTATTTGAAAATAATTGGACCTATTAAAAATATTGGATTATGAAGAGGACCTAATGTGAACATGTTCATTATTGTGTCAGTAAGCTTTTTAGAATTATTCTAACAACAAGACTTTTAAGAAAGTATTTCATGGGAGTTTATTAAATAAATAAATTGAGATATCGTAGTAAAACAACAAGATATACTTTCCACTTGGACATATGCATTTTATTTTTTAACATTTATTTTATTTTATATCCAAATACATAGACCTATGGAATTATATTAAACTTCAAATTACTTGGGAAACTAACTTTGCAGTGTTTTGACATTCCTAAGGTTGTACACAAACTAGAATAATAATTTTTTTTCAAATATTATTACGGTCGAAAAATGTTTCTATATATAAGAAGGAATCAATAATTTTAAAAATCTGTTGTCCTTAAAAGCACAACTTTATTCCTTTAACAACTAATATATTGTTTTAAAAAAAATTGGGCTATTTTTATTTTGATAAATGTTAAGAAATATTAACAAATGATTAGCAATTAAACAAAATTAGACTTACTTTTTATACAAAACTTGTTTTATTTTATTAATGCAAGAAATGGGGAGTGATGTAAATTTATCGAATACATTATAATATGTTATTTTCTCCTATTTCAACTAATTGCCATATGATCATCTTAAATAAAATACAATGTAATTTGTTTTGCTATTAATGTCATGTTTGTTGGAGTCTTAAAATCACAGGTTACAATTCATATTTTCCAGCATTAAACTTCAGTAATTATATATAATTTATAGAATGCGATTCTCATGTAAATTTATACTGCAATATAATATTCGTCAAATTATTTACCTCTGTTTAAATAATAGTGCAAAAAATGTGACTTAGAAATATGTTGTAGATTTGAGAAACCTGTCAAAGGTTATCAAAAGAACAAGCTATATAAGGTATATTTCAGCATAATTTCGACTTCTTCGATCACGCCATTCCTCACAAATCTTTTCATATCTCAAAGAATTCTAATTCAGTCCCTTCTTACATGAAAATGGTGTTGACTACGACTTCTCAGCATCCTGATTATTGTCACTTTTTTATGGAAATGTCAGAACTGTTGAAAAGGCAATAGAGTGAGAGCCCCATCTACTGACAGCTTGCATTAAGCTCGTCGTGCAACTGGCGTAAGATCCAGAAAGCATTTTTCCCCAGAGGGCAACAATTGATAATGTTTCTGATGATCTGACGGTCAACGTGTGCCATGTTGCCTCAATATTTGATGTCTCTGCAGGCCTTTATCATTGTTTACCTTGCATGTCGACGCCATTGGCTGTCTTAACGCAAAACAGAATGCCCCTTTCTCGGAAAAGTAGCATTCCCAAAATTGAAATGTAAAAATATGTTGGGATGGCTTTTTAGCGCTATTTTCGCAGGATTTCGAAACGTAAACTGTAACATACAAATATGTGATGTGTAATACGCTTGAGTTGCATTTTGATTTCATGAACATTGCTCTTGGAGCAAGTATAAGCTTAGAGCAGATACATGCACTGTTTATCCTTATGATAGAAATCTTATAGAAAATGTACGTATATATGTAGTTTTTGTAACATGTCCTATTCATGTGTCGCATCCCCGTACACGTCAGATGTGCAAATTTGAGTTATTTTGTGACTTTCGTTAAACGGTATTTGTTGTAACTACAACTAATTGATAAAGATTATCTTATGACATGTAACCAAATTTCGGTGTGGATAACACATTGATAACTTCTTATTTATTTAAAAAGGAGGTAATGTGTGCTTCATCCATTGATGGTACTACATGTAGATTTTACCTACGACCATTCCCAATGAAAACGAAAACAGATTAAATCATTCAACTAGACAAATTCTCCTCTTTGATCCCAAATTTGAAATTTTGTCCTAAGTGTTACGGCTAAGAAGGTATAATTTTGAACATCTAGAAAAAATGGTTGAAGATAAAATTAAATAACATCAGTTAACAGACCTCCAATGACTTCCTATTTTACGGGATTAACGGAATTTTCATAAATATAAGTGGGGTGGAACTGATTTTTTGTCCACCCTGTAGAGTCTATATACACTGCCAACTAAACATCTTAAAAACTGTCCCCGAAATAAGACGATATGATGCATCTTCGCAAATTTAACTTTAATTAAGACGTATTTTTTTGTATTTCTTTAATTTGTTTAATATCTGACTTGTTTAAAAATGCAACTAAGTTTAAGATAAGAATGTAGTGAAATTAAGATGAATCTTTGCATTTTATTTCTACGTTTACTGTAGTAAATGGATATTAAAAAATATGTACTTCTTTCTGATTCATCTTGACATTATCGTTCTATCGTTACAAATGAACCTTTTTTAGTGTTTCGAAACTAACTCCGCAACGTAGAAAATATTCAGTTTTAAAATCAAGCGGTAAAGAAACTTCTTATAGAAACGACTGGAATTCAGTAGTTTTTTTTTTCTTCTATACCACTCTCGCGTTAGTGCCCCAGGGAATGTATAGAGAACAAGCAAGGAAGACCATCCAAATTGTTTGCAATATAGATAATCTGATGAGAACTATCGCAGGTATAAGAAATCATTCCGATATGTTTTTTAGTTTATTTGACCCCAGGGAAATCAAGTCTGGATTCGAGAAGCGCAGTCGCGCTCTACCAAGAGACCTTAAAAGTAAACGAATGACTATTGTTTAAAATTGCTAGAACCTTGTTTAGCCACCTCCAAGCCCATTTAAATAATGCACGACGCAATTTAGCACGGGCTAACATTCCACTTAGCGACTTGGCAATTGGCGGTTGACCGCAATGGGAAACGAATTGTTAAAAGTACGTTTTTGTGTGATCGTTGTAGCATGCATCCTTTTTGCGCGTTGACGTTTTTAGCCACAATAGTGAGATTAAGCCCCAGGCCACACTTGGCTGGAAACGCGCGTTTGGCTAGCCTCAAACAAGGCTTTTCATTAAAAAAGAATTTTCTCATGAGATATTAATTCTAGAATTTAAATTAAATTTAATGCCCTGTTTGAGGCTAGCCAAACGCGCGTTTCCAGCCTAGTGTGGCCTGGGGCTAAGCTGTCTTGCGTTCAACGTAATCGCAAGACAAGTTATATCTGACAGCACTGACATTTTCAATGTATTTTTCCCACGTTTACGTTCACGTGAACACAAAGCATGCGAAGTTTGCGTTTACAAGTGAGCATGAAGGTTAACTATTTGACAGCCAGGCCAATGTGCAATTCGAAACTGTTGTTTACGTTTGCATTGATTGCAAGACAGCTTAATCTCGCTAATACCGTTGTAAGCACGGAAGCATAACATGTTTAGCTTGTCCAATACAGTACCTAAAAATTAGGAAAATGTTTTATGTATTAAACGTACGTATATGTCAATCGTAATCCTGGAAGCATTCCTTTGCATTGCACTAAAGTAATGCAGGAAAGACAAATGATGATGTCAAGGGTCAGCCATGTTCTTTGGGCCTTCATATACTGCATACCACCAGCTACAAATCCTGTACAAATCCTCTTTGTATGGCAAATTGAGAATTATTTACATATGGGAAAACTTATTAACATGGCTTACCTACATTACCTCGGTGCAATTAATGCAACGGTATATGGCGTGTATACCAGAAAAATACAATTTATGTCAAGGATACATTTGAGCTCACCTGTTTTATGGACAATTATACTTCACATACCACCAGCTACAAACTGTAAATTTGTCTGCTGACTTCGGTACACCCTGTATTTATGTCCTGGCCAAATTCTGGGCAAATGTTCTAATGGTTTTCATCACCAATCAGTGTTACTGAGTCCGATTGGCTTGCACATGTACCTTTAGGACACCCCTGTACATTCCCATGTCGTGATTTCGTCCATAAGGCAAAAATTACAATGCACACATTGCTTATAAATGCATTATTATGCCAATGATGTAATAGACAAGTCGAATTTCCCAGGTTAGCTAGCATGAGAAAGTTCGTTATGCAAGGGTGGAGTGGTATTGCATAAAATGGCATACACAGGTCTATAAACGAATACTTTTACACCCAGGCCCCTATCTAGTACATGTTAGCTGTGTAAAATGCATTATTTATCGTTCTAAACATTATACGAGATTCGTATTTTTGTTCAGTTTTTCATCTTTTGCATTTTATTTTTTTTTGCATTAATAAAATTGAAATTAGAGCCCGATTAGGTGTCGTTGGCATCATCCCTAGTCTGGTACTTTTGGTGGAACAAATGGAAGGGTTCGGACATAACGGGGTACTAAATTTGCGGTTTTACGACGCTCCAAAAGCATTTCTGTCGGAATGGATGCAATCGGAAAATTAATATTCAGGGGCGGCATTTTCGATCTGGTTTCATTTTTAAACGGCACCCTATAGACCCAGATGAATGATAAAGTGCGCGGAAGGTGCATGTTTATGGCAGGCATTTTCGTTGAAGGTCTGTTATGCCTTTATGACCCTCTATATGAACAGTTGACTTTAATTGCTGCACTAATGAAAAGAAATTGGTGCAATTGTTGTTTTAATTTGATTTCGAGCTCCACACGAGCATTTGCTGGCTCTCGGACGAAGAGAGCTTCTGAATCCGTCTCTACTGCCCTTACAAGTACCGTTAATAAAATTGCCTTCTGTCAAATTACTTTTCCTTTATGCGCATGCGCGATGGAACGATCCTTTATGAAATTAGGACCAGCTTTGTATAGGATGCAAACTGCCACTGCACGCTCTCAAAAAGTCCTTCCATATCAATACTTAAACAACACCGTGCAACATTCATAGTATGTATGTGCTACTTTTTGTTTGTTTATATAGCTTCTTATTTAACTACTCGCGGTCATGGTAATTCAATATCCACATTAATTTCTTTTCTCATGACCGGTTAGTAGTTATCACAGAAGTCAAGAGATGGCACACTCAGCCAGACCTGCATCTGTAGAAATAGGGAATTCCCTTATAGCGTTTTTCACCAAAAAAAGGATTTTTGTATATTTGTACAATTATTAAATATCCATTAACCTCATAGTAACAATTTTATTTGATAATTGATGAATTTTAATTCAGATATGTTCCCGATGAAGTCAATGTGACGTCGCATCAAAAATTCAAAAATGTGCTTTGATCAAAAAAAGTTTGATCAAAATATTTTTGCAAATTTCAATTTTCCATTGCATTTTTTTAGTACATGTTTTCTCTTGCAATATCAGAGTGCAGTACCACGTTAAACATACAGATTACAGTGACGTCATTTATGGACAGCCCCATAGGCCTATATTTCCGCAAATGTTCAATTTATGTTATGTACATAATTGTGCATTTCTGTTTCTGTAGGCAACATTTTGTATATGACATATAATAATAGCATATATGGCACTACATTACTTTCCCACCAAGTAGGCCTATATAATACTGTACCTATATCGCCAGTTTGGTTTTATACTCGTCCAGTAGTGCTTTGGAAAGATAATCTATAGAATATAGGCTACTATGCAGGCTAGAAAAGTGCTTGTATAAACGAATTATGAGTGTTACACGAATTTGTATCATAATGTATCACCAACACGATTGATTCGTGTTCAATCATAAATTGAAAACATAAAAATTGCAAAAATGCTTCAAGTACGCTTTTACGAATATCTAATTTATACACATATGTAAACGTGCATATACGTTTGCAGTGGTTGATGATCATGTGCTCACTTTTGTATGTCAAGCAATTTACATTTCTAAAATAAAGGTTTATAAAAATTCGCAATTTGAATACATCTTTGTATATTTGATTTTGCAATTTGCATGTAACAATTTGCAGTTGGATTCAAGCAAAAAGATTTTCTTTTTCGTATTGGACCTCATATACAGCCTTAAATAACTTTTTTTTAGAAAGCTCAATGGAAACGTCAGTTATTATTTCGAACTACAATTCTCTTAAAAAGAAGACAGTCATTTCTATTTTGTGTTTCTTTCAAAAAAGACATTCGTGTATAGCATTCATTCTCGAGTTTGATCAACGTGCATTTCGTTTTCTTGTTTTCATATTGTTCGTAGATGCTTTTAAATATTGATAAGCATTTCTATAGTACATGTCCGATGAAATGTTCCAACAGTTGTCAGAGATGACAGTCGAACGAAGAATGCAGCTGCAACAACAGCACCACTGAATAATCCAAGTATTATACATGTATAGAAATAGGACATAATGAAAACATGTAAATTCGATTGTTATAAGAGTTTATTCTATACTGCAAATCAAAACATCTTAAATTTAGTGTCCACGAAATAAGATGCAATTAAAGATGCATTTTAATTTCACCACTTTATCAAACTTAAAATTAGTTGCATATTGTAATAAGATGGACAGTAAACAAAAGAAATGCAGAAGATACATCTTAATTTAAGTTAAATTTCTTAAGATGCACCATAACGTCTTATTTACACTGCAAATCAAAACATCTTAATTGCAAAGATGCAAAGATGCACCTTAATTTCACCACTTTTTCAAACTTAAAATTAGTTGCATTTGGTAATAAGACGGACAAT
>JAQGCC010006147.1:0-10589 GCA_034698905.1 Xestoiulus laeticollis
ATTTTAATTACACAAGTCGCTGACTTGGCTGAGAGCTTTCCCCATAGGAAACGGGGTGTTTAGTTTCCCCTTAAGTGAAGTTTTTTGTACATTTTTGATGAAACTCGCCATTTTTAGAATAATTTTCCAAAAACGTGCCATAATTAAAAGAATGAAATGATGGGGTGAAGAAAAGTTAATCATATGCTGTACATGTACAATGTATAAGATTCACATAGGCTATTTGCTTTAATGTGATTGGCTGGGTGGTTTGAGAAGTGTTAGGTTAAAAACAGGATGCGAGATGACTCATATGTCACTCAATTTTAGGGGATCTCCTATTTTCCACTTAATTTTCCTCCTTAAAGGGATTTCCCACTGCAATTGTTATGAAATTCTTGCTAATCATTTTGAACATGGTCACATTATTAGGTGCATTGCCAATGGAAAAGTTGCAAAAGAGATATAGAACATCCTGATAATTATACACAATAGACAGGTGATCACTAAGCAGAGAACTTTCATTAAGGAAAACATGAACTAAAACCAATTTATTAAAAGTGGTTACTATGCAGAGGTGGTCACTTTCCCAATTTTTAAAATACTGTAAATATGAAAACATTAACTTACCAGCTTGAAGATATTGAGAGATTTGCTCAGATACACGTTGAAATTTTGTTTCAAAATTAACTAGAATAATATTTGTTTGATTACTCCATCAAAGTCACAGACAACTTGTTAAAATTAAGTCGTAAACTTTGACTCATTGCAAAAAATAATTGCATTTCCAGCTGTAGCTTTTAAAAATTAGCAAGATCCCATCTTTTTCTGTGTTTAAATGAGAAAATTAAACGAGACCTCATTAATTAACAATTTTAATGATTTCAACTGAGACTTGTATGTGCTGAAGCTAGCCTAATTTCCATGAGCCTTATTTTGAAAAAAAGATGAAATTCGTTTAACTACCAGGTACGGATTTAAAACACACCGGCGACAATTTGTAATTCGTTCCCATCTTTAAAGAGTCATTAGAATCTGAAAATTTTATATCTGAATTGACCTACAACAGGTACTTTATTCGCAATTAAACACATGGCCTAATGTCGGTGTATCTATGGAAGAGATTTAATTACTAATGAACAGTATAAATCCATTAGTGTGAGTGATTTCTGTGATATTTTAACATTTAATTATAGATATTTTCGGTAGATCTACTAATAATTTCATTGCATGACTTTAATTACCCTGAGTAATTTTTCCAGGGTTTAGGTTTGTGGTATTAAACTAGGACACTTAACCACAGCTTATTTTAGTGGTAAAAATGAAAATTTTGTTTACTATTTAATGCACAAACTTAAATACAGTATGACCAGGGATAGTGATTCAAACCATTTTTCATAAATTGGTTTTAGTGCATATGTTTTCCTTCATACAAATTCTCTGTACAGTGACCACCTGTCTATCATCAGGCTGTGACGTCATCTCTTTTGAAACATTTCAATTGACAATGCATGTTGTTATCCATGTTAAACCTGCATTAGCAAGAATTTTAAGAAGATTGGAAGGGGAAATCCCTTTAACAAGAAATTTAAGGGGAAAGTGGGAAATCCCCTAAAAGGGAGTTACATAAGAGTCATATTGCTTCCTATTATAACCCTAACAATTCTCATACCACTTAGCCAATCACATTAAAACAAATATCCTATATGAATCTAACTCTTATACATTGTAAAAAAACATGGAAAGAAAAACAGCTGAAGAATTTCAAGTTAGCGCTGTGTGAACAATTAACATTAACAAAATTTATGAACAGAACAATGAAAATAGATCTATGAGGATGAATCATGGTAAAATTGGTTATTTTTTGGCTTCCCTGTATACAATGACTAACTTTGTCGTTTTTGGACGGTCTCCTTTAGCAGGTTTTACTGTAATATAATATTTGTACTGAAAAATGGTATTATTCAGTTTTCACTGCAGAATTTAACAAAATAATAAAAATGTAGATAGCATTGAATTCAGTTTCTCTAATGTATTTTTTTATCAACTTAATCTAGTGGCCAAACATTTTTCTTTTAGGTAACACAGATCCCTTTTTCTAGTTTTCGTACAAACCTTTGCAACGTGAACTGGTTTTTAAGCCATTTTTTCCTATCTTACCACAAGTTAGATTACTTCTCTCAATTTATTTTCCGTGTTTAAGTTGTGTACTTGTAAATTTCATACCACTTTCACTTCATCCAATGATGAATTAACATGCAAGATGCCAACTCATTTCTAAAAAGCACATGCCCTTACAAAACATTCTTGATTGCTACTCTAAAAAATTGTCCTAATTTAAAATTGCCAAAAATGCATTTTCAAATTAGGATATCGATGAATACAGGTCGGGATTTATGTAGGACTAACAGCACATTAAGAAGTTTTTAATAAAACCTTTAAATTCGTACAGATAACTTTGAAAATAAGACAAGTAGAAAGTAATTATTAAATATTTGAGAAATGCTTTGTATTTCTCGCCATGAAGACATACAGTAAGCTACATAAAAAATTTCATAGAAATTTATTACACATTTTCCAACACTGAATATTCATAATTGTATTTAAGGATGTATATTCTACACATTAGAGTTTAATAAACAATTTGACCCATATACGCGTGCAGCAGAGAAAATGCGAATAAATAGTATTTTATGGGGTTCAAAACATGGATAATAGCTATCAAAATATCCAACTGGAAGCATTTTAAGTTACGCTTTGTTGTACCTGACCATGCATAATCAATCATTTATTTTAAAATAGGGAAATATTCTTACACACGATTAATACCATGATTATCAACAGGTGGTCTCAGCTGGTTTCCATCAAACGTACACTGAATACCAGAAATATGATACAGTATCACGGGTAACCCATTATTTTCAAAGGATAAGCTGGATTTTTATACCAACTATAGCGATATTCCGGGTATAACGAATACTAGCAATGCGTTCGGTTGGTCTGTTACCTTAAGTACAGTAATTTTGTTCTAATACTACAATGTCGGATATAATAAATTGTATAAGGTTTAGATAATCGGTTTAACTATTTTTTATAAAAAAGTTTTAAATTTCTCTTTAATTTCCATCAAATTTACTTGTACCAAACCGCTTAATTAATTACTATATGTTGTAGAATTTTTTCAGTCAAAACATTTAATAAATACAAAATCAATTTTAAACTTGTATTTCTGTGTGCTTGTATGTACATTATTATAATTATTACATATACATTTTTCTTTCTTCACATATCCGGATACAACGATCTGATTTTATAGGTCTCTTGAAGATCGTTATAAGCGAATTTAAACTTTATTAAAGCGGTGCTAAAAATGGACAATTGATTCAAAAAGACAAAATTCTTTTAAAGTTTTCACCCAGAAAAAAATGGTCATTACGCCAAATTCGCAAATTAAGGGTAAGGTGGTGTGGTTTAACATGTTGAAATATTATTAAAAAAACACGAAATTGTTATTTCGGGTGGGTGGTCGTAACATGAACCAAGAGCCATGGGCCATGACGAAGGCTAAAATATAATTCTCTACTAACCTTTGAGTATCCAATTAAATATCTAGTAGATATATTAGTTCAACCAAAAATTAAGATTACTTTAATCTGGGTTTCGAATATCCAATTTTTCAAATTATAACCGTGACATTGTCAAAATTAATGTACATGGAAGTACAAAAGAAAGGATTTGCCTAAATTCGCCCCTACCTTCAAATTCGTGTGTCCATGCAGCTGCAACACCCTGGTGTGGTCAGTTCATCAGGAAGAACGAGGTTAACTAATGGTCTAACAGGTCCGAAATATATAGATTTTTAAATTGAGTAACTGGTTTGACTCGATAGGCAAATGTGGGGACCTTGGGTGCTTACTTCCTGCCATTTTTTCCAAATATTAAATGAGCATTTCGTGGCAATTTCAAACGCTATCATAATTAATAATGGAAATTATCCCTTGACTGGACTACCTTCAAATTTAACGAGCTCCACAAAACTAGACGTTACGATTCGCCCTGTCATTTTTTCACAAGAGATTTCGTGTCATTAAAACTAATATTGGCAAATTTTGCACGAAATTAATGAAGTGACAATCAAGCATATAAAAGAGGCAAAATTTGAGTACCTGAAAACGAGATTTTCAGGATAATAAATTTTAAAGTTCAGAAAAAGTTATAAACTGATATCATGATAAAACCAATTCTAACATAAAGTAACAGTTGATATAACCTTTCGTTTAAATTAATATACAGTGAAATTCGCTTATAAAGAGATTTTCCTTTTAAAAATCTGGCTTTTTGTCCCCTGCCACATGGCATGTTATATGCTGGCTGCTGGGTAATGCATTGAATTGAAGTAACCTTTGAAACAAGATCGTTATATCCGAGCTTCGTTGCACAAGGATTCATGACAAATAAAACGTACTTGATTTCTATGTTTTGACTGAACAAAAATTCGCACAGAATTGTCACAGAATAGTAATTAAGTGATTTGGTAGAGGTCAATTTGCTGGAAATTAAGAAGTAATTTAACTTTTTTGTAAAAAATATTGTGAAACCGTTTATCTAAAACTGGAAGGATTATTATACTTGTATAATTTATATTGAGAAAACAATTAATTAACATTAAAGATAAATTTTAAAGTTTATATAGTTTAATAGTCTACATATTTCTAAATTTCTAAATTTAAACTATTTTCAACAGTGATGTATATAAATGTAATTATTAAATTTGACTTAAATTTAATACAAAACACTTTTGAAAGTTAAATGTTTCTATAGTAAAATATATCATTTTGTCATTATATTACATGTATATGCAAGGGAAGGAAATCTCATAAAATTGTTATAGGCGAACGAAAGACCATGTTTCGTTTCAAAATAGATCACTATGTCCGGCCGGATTATCGTTATATCCGACATTAATATTTTTGTTTAAAATTACCAATTTAATTATGTGTCAAACTATTTGAATATAATGGTAATCAAAAATGATTTTGATTGAGAGCAAGGACTGTACAGTTGTTCAAATCTTTTTCAACCTAAATACGCAGCACTGTGAAGACAACATGTACATGTATACACGAAGGCCATTTGCTCTCTATGAACAATATATTCTTGTACCGAAATAGTTCATTAGCATTAGAAATAAGGAAATACTAAAAATATTGAGTTAACAGATCCGTATCACTACATGACGACTCGTGATCTAGTTTTACACACTGACACAAGAACATATAAGATCCGAGGTTAATTAATTTTCAATAATATTTCTTAGTAAATACATAAAATACAAAATCGTGTTGTTCAGACTACATGTATTCAAAATATTACAGAAATGGTTAGCAGAAATTTATTTTACATTTATTATCATTTCACTGGTATATGTACAGGGTTCCGATTAGCCTAAAAACTTCCCTGACTATTCCAGGTCTATATCCAATTTCCCTAACTATTCCAGGTATACAGTAGTGTATTAACTTCTCTGACTGCAGGGTAATATACAAATATATTGATTCATGATGATATGACGTCATCAATTGGTACAAATAAATGTACATGTATAAGGTTAATCGCTATAATGAGATTTTTTTTCAAATCTGAAGAGTTTTTGACAAAATCTAGATTTGGATGTGTTGAAAAACTTTCAATATATGCATGTAGAAAAAAGGAAAAGTTGACCTTATTTCATGTGCAATACCATGAATATCAAAATCCTTATAAACGGATCATGAATCACCTTCTTCATAAAGACAAATTCATAAAAAGGGCAAATACCTTTAAAAAAATAACAAGCACTTAATATTAGTGGTGCGAAACATAGGGGTCAGTATTAATTCATGAAAATTATCCTATCTTTAACAGAATTAAATGGCATTGTGAAGACATAAAAAATCCTGATTTTATTATCAAGTTCAACAGAGGTTAACGAATGAAACCTTATTTTTAGTTGTGCTGATTTTAACAAAACAATAGCTTTGTTAAAGATAATAACCACATAAGTAAAATCTTTTTTGTGTCATTTACACACAAAAAAATCAGGGTATATTAAAAATAAATTATAATAAACATGAAATAATAACATGTAATTTAGGAAACAAACACTTAATAAAGGGACTGAAGATTAAAAGATGAGAAATGAAAACAGGTCTAAATTTCTCTAATTTTAGGCCAACATTTTTCTTGAAAACTGTTTAATTTAATTAAAAATAACTATAAAAACATTTTCCCGGCAATGTAGTATTTAATTATGACACTGTACACTTATTAGTTTGATCTTTATCTTGATTTATTATCATAATTTCATAACGTTCTACATGGCACAGGTGGTAAAGTTATTTAAGGTCATGGGTTTTATTTACACTTTATCATTTTTTCACAAGTTTATCTAAATAAACTACAGTAAAACCTGTGAATACCACAAACCACTGGGATTTAACCAAAAGTTTCCTATTTGTAGGGATAGTGCTATTTGCAGGTTCCTATAAAATGATAACCATACACACCCACGGGTGCATCTAATAAACATGTTTAAAATTTCAATTATACTAAGGATCACTGGGTATCATTCATTTAAAGAGGGTTCTCTAGTACTAAATATTAATAGTGGAGCTTTTTATACAAATTAGTTAAAATTATTTTTCGTGTAATAGCCCCACCCATTCTTCGTAGGGTAACAATTTGAAAAAAAGGGGCCCTTACACGAATGTACTTCAGTGGTCGACCGTTATAACAAGTATATAACAAGGTTTGCGCTATTTGAAGGCCATTTTGTTGTATAAAATCGATCCATGCCGACCGCGTTATCGCTATTTAGAGGTTCACTATTCACAGGTTTCACTGTACTGAATAGAAAACCGAATTCAGTTTTTTATTTCTAGTACATTTTCCAATGATTAGTCAAATAGGCAAATAGCATTTAAGTAGGACGTATAAATACATTTAAAAAAAATACCAAATTCACGCTGGCAGAACCTGATGAAATCAAAACAGTAAATAGAAAATCTTTAAAAATAACATTCAAAGAAATGAATTACTAAAATCTATTATGACAACTGGTTTCATTGTTACTTGATGGTTTAGAATATCATCATTTGAAAATGACAACAGGCCTAAATAAGACTGTATTGAAGTGATTGTTCAATTACAAAAACTTAAAAGTCCACTTGAATATTATTTTAACGAGATGCAGGTCTAGACAAAATTAAAAAATGATATATATAAACGAGTTTTGGTGTAATTTATACTGAAAGCGCGTCGGGCCACATTTTGGATAAGCAAGTAATTAAAATACTGGACATGAATACAAAGTTTTCAATACACGCATCACTGAACTACATGTAGGTCTTAAGAGTAAAAAAATGACATTTCAACGTGAGACTGGGAATATCAGATTTATTTTAAAAAATGCAATGACAATGGAATAATGATTTAGTCGTGAATTTTGAATAAAAAAAGTAATTGATTCACTTTTAGCCTTATAGGGATATATTTAATGGTCCAACAAGTTTGAGACATTCACACATTTTTTCAAAGGGGGTTATTCATAAAATTGTCCTCAACTCATGAAGGTTAATGATTTAAAATTATAAAATATTAATAAACTCAATGGGCATTTTGCAGTATAGCAGGATGGGCTTTCAAATAAAAAATAAACGTCTACATTACTTAATCGCTTATACAAACTACTCTACAAAGGTAAAAAGTTGTATAAATTGGAAAATAAATTATAAAAAGATATATTTTAGTTTATCAGTTGTAATTATTTAGATTATTACATTTTTTTCAATTTTTAAATTATTAAACAGTAATTCGTTACAATGCCTGGTGGAAAGTAATAATGGATAAATTTAAAAATTCCATATATGGATATTCAAATTATCAGAAATTGTAAACAGCTCTAAACCCATATATGGAGTTTTGTCCATAACTAATTTTATATACGCGAATTTATGACCATGTTCGTCCTTATACAGTAGAACCTGTCTAAAAACTTTTTGGGTAAAAGAATATTCTCTCTCATATTGAAAATGTAATGTATTAAATGTATTATTATTAATATTTAAAAAAATATAATAAAATAATGTATATCAGAGATACAATTATTAAATAATAAATCTATATATATGTCCCTTAAATTTATATTAAAAAAACCTTACACAATGTACATATATGCATTATTAGATATAGTAGCTCGACATGTACATGTATGTTCAAATCTAATGAATTTGTGCTCAGTATTTTTATAAATGGGCAAAGGATGGTATAAGAATCTAAATACAGCTACTGAACTCATAAATTGCAAGGAAACCAAAGATAGCTAAAGGCAAGAAATTAACAATGACTTATTCACTTCGTACTTCATATTTCTTTCTAAAATCAGGACAAGGGCAACTGCACTATTAAGTGTTGAATCATTTTTTGATTATATTTAATTTATTTAATTATGAGCTGTTTGATAAGATTGTTTTTGCATCACTGACAAAGTGATTTATGAACCGTAATCTGTCAACCCTTAAAAACTTGTTAAAATTAGCTATAATATAATGAGGTAAAAAGCCATGTTTTTTTAAAATCAAAGATAAAGTAAATAATAGAGACAAAAAACTTAGTATCACCTAAACATTTTTACATACAAAATGTGAGACTAGTTTTTGAAATAAAATGTAACAAAATTTAATTTTACAAACTAGAACCCTTCAAATTAGACCAATGAACGAGTCAGAAAATCTATGCTTGATTCATGGTATCAGTATTGTAGTAAAACAGTTTCGATTTTGTAAAATAGTTTGTTTAACACTCACGATTTTAGTTATCTCAGTTGAATTTTAGATACATGACTGCAGTGGCGGCTCGTGGGTATTTTGACTGGGGGTTCACAGTACATAAATTGCGAAAATCTGCAGGCAACGTTGAAAAATGTAATTGTTTCAATTCCGAAACACTAATTTACTAAGGGCCATCTTGTATACCAACAATCAGCTATTAAAATCTATTAAAAACAATAATAATAATAATAAAATTAAATTAATAAATTTAAAAAAAAACAGATTAATAATTAATTAAAATAAATAAATATTAAAAAAAGGAGGAAAAAAACAGAGAATTCCGGCAAACTAGCTGCAAATAAGGGAGAACTCCCGATCGCACAGTTTTCAGTGTGCGATCGGAGTGGTTATTAGCCTGGCCGTTCCCCTCGCACACCTCTCCGCCTCTGTCTGCAAAAACCAGCAAACACGAAATGTACGGGACTACGAGGCCCAGCTCGTCTCGCTCGGGGTTAAGTTTTTTTTTAAATTCTGAAAATTAATGTTTAATATTATTTTATTTTAATATTTAAGTTTACTTCTTCCTTTTCCTTCGGGGGTTCACGTGCTCATGTGCTCCAATGGAGGAGCCGCCACTGCGGCCCTACCATGCATTGTTAGCAGTGTTGTTTATTAAATAATCATGGATGAAAACAGACCAGCAATCTCGAATAGATGACACCGATGTCATGTAAATTAATTTAATGCCATGACAGAGTTTCATATACATACAGTATGTACATGTATTAAGGTCAGTTCTCACGGAGCCAATAAAGCCGCGACTCTCCTGTCATAGTCGCAGGTTCCATAATGCAAACAGTTTTTGAAGTCACGGTCGCATAATCTTGACCGCGTTGTCGCACATCAAAAATATCAAAAAGTTACTAAGGTCGATTTTTATTAAATTTTCGATAAATAGAAAAAAATCGAGTTTTAAGCTTTTAATGATTTTTACTGCAAATCATGAAAACAGTCATTATTCTGAGTACTACAAAAAAAATTATGAAAATCTAGCAAGAAATAACGGATATACTGTACATGTATAGCGATTTTTATGTTTCATTAATTTCTCTTAGCGACACTAGTGGCGCCACCGATCAATGCTGTTTAACGTTATTAATCGGTGGCTACAAATGACTACAAATTACAAAA
Source organism: Xestoiulus laeticollis (assembly GCA_034698905.1). NCBI lineage: Eukaryota > Metazoa > Arthropoda > Diplopoda > Julida > Julidae > Xestoiulus > Xestoiulus laeticollis. The sequence goes on from JAQGCC010006147.1 coordinate 9,978, forward strand.
ATCGCTGTATCTCCGTTAATAATAGCTCGATTTTCATGAAATTTGTTGTGGTGTATTCGAAACAATGCCTACTTTAATATTAAGTAATGAAAGTTTTAAAAAGTTAAAAACCCGATGTTTTATTTATAAAAAATTAAATAAAAATTGACCTTTTCAACTTATTAGAATTGTTACTCAGCATTAAGAAAGTAGACATCATTTCGAGTACAACTCAACAAATTTCATGAAAATCTTTCATGAAAATAACGGAGATACAGCGATTTTTTTTTAGTTCCTTTTTAAGGGGGCGATCCTCACTATGATCCACAATGGTTAAGATGGGGCCGAAATTCGAGCTGTTGTTTTTCCCTTTTGTTTTTAAAATTTAAAAAAAAATTTTTTTTAAAAATTCTTTGAAAAATCCTTTAGGTGTGCATTAATTTCTTTATCAACAATAAAATTCCATAATTTTACAAACAAATATCAAATTTCTCGCCTTTAGTTCAGCGAAAGGTCGTCTGGCGGCGACACCTGTGAAAGGCAAGAACTTTGATGCTTTTTTGTAAAATTATGGAATTTTATTTTTGATAAAGAAATCAATGCACACCTAAAGGATTTTTCAAAGAATTTTTT
>JAQGCC010006148.1:0-10589 GCA_034698905.1 Xestoiulus laeticollis
GTATAAGATATTTCTGCGTTTACTCCGCTATCTTTACTAGTAGCGAGAACACGTACGACAACACTTCCCAAACGCGCACTCTCTGGCATCACTGCATAGTAAAATTTGCTCGCAAACTCGGGAGGATTGTCGTTAATGTCCAACACTATCACCAAGACGTTTGCCAACGACGACAGCTGGGGCGTTCCCATATCAGTAACTCTAACGGTAAGGTTGAACATCGATCTCTCTTCTCGATCCAAAGGTTTGGCCAAAGTTATGATGCCGCTCATTTCATCGATCACGAAATTGCCGTTTGCAGAGTCCACAAAACTATAGCGCACCTTGCGGTTCAGTCCTATAGTGAAAAATGACAGATATTTAGCATTCAAAACATTTTTCCGGCTGTTCGGGTATGAAAAACACAGATTTTAATACGCTACCTAAATCTCTGTCGGTCGCATGCACTTTTGTGATTAACATTTTGATTTCAGTGTCTTCTGGAACCGCTACCGAATAATTGCGTTGCGTAAAACTGGGTGGATTATCGTTAACGTCGCTTAAAATAATTTCGACATCCGAAATGCATTCCCACTCGGGGTGATTTCTGTCTTGGATGCGAGCAGTAAGCAAGTAACGTGGAACGCTCTCACGATCTAAAGATTTGGAGGTTTTCAGGAGACCTAAAAAATTGTAAATCAATCAAGATCAAAAATCAATTTGGTTCAAAACTATTTTCTGAAAATCCATTTGCACATAAATGAACTGATATTAAAATAAAACAAAAATAATTACCGCTGTTGTCTAAAGAAAAGTCATATGCTCCTTCTCCTCGTAACGAATATCTCATCTGGGCATTGTGATCTTCATCCGCATCGGAGGCTTCGATGGTGAGGATGTAAGTATCAGGAGCAATATTTTCAGATATTTTATTGGTGTATCTCGCCTGAAGCGAAAAAAAAAGATGTTAACTAACAGTTTATTTAACAAATTATTAGAAATCTAACATACAAAATACCACGTACCATTTTGCATACTGGTGGATTATCGTTAGCGTCGAGAGAAATAATTTCAACTTGAGTTGTAGAAACAAATGTGCCATCGGTTGCAGTTACTACCAAATGGTAGACATCTATCGTTTCTCTATCCAACTCCTGCAAATTAGAAAAAAAATCAATATTTAATTTCAAAAATGGTTTGAATTTAAAAAAAAAAATTAGAACGAATTGTAACCTAATATTTTTGTTTCTAAATAAAACTAATTTGATTCTGTGTTTGCCTTACCTTATTAACATAAATTTCACCATTCTGCTTAATGTTAAAATGACCGTTTGGATCTCCACTGGTTATATAATATGCAACACGTGAATTTATGTCACCATCATCCTTATCGCGTGTTACCAAAGTAATTACGACAGTATTGATCAAGGCATCTTCGTTTACTAGAAAACAAAAAAATATCTTTAAGAGGGTTGCATACCAGAATAACCATTTTTTTCAAAATAATTTTTTATTTAATTTTGGAAACTGTTGGGAACATAGAATACGAGGACCTAGCATAAATATTCTATTATTTGTTTAAATTTTTTGTATATGTATATGTATACATGTATTACATTTCATGGAAAGTTTACCAGACCCTCTACAATTATAAACTTTACAGACATATTTCCATGAGATGGAATATAGATACACATAAACAAAAAAATAAACAAATAATAGAACATTTATATGCTAGCTCCTCGTACATTCCATTTGTCGCCAACAGTATCCAAAATTAAATTAAAAAATAATTTAGAAAAAAAGGTTAATTCTATATGCAACCCTCTTAATACATTTGAAAAGTACTGCAAGCTACATTTTCACCTCTATCAATAAATAGAATAAATAAAGATCTTGAAATGGGCAATTACCTGCTGCTTTGTAGTAGCTTTGCGCAAATTCCGGAGGGTTGTCGTTGTAATCCGTAACAACAATGTGTACGGTGGTGCTCGAAGACAGTGACGGACTTCCGTTATCAGTAGCCGTCACTAACAACTCGAAAGATTGCACCGTTTCCCGATCCAACTTGACCAAAGTTGTAATCCAACCAGTGTTGGCATCAACCTCGAATGGCACGGACAATTCAGTAAGAGGTCTAATACTTTGAACCGAAAATCTGATGTCCTTGTTGTGTCCCGTATCTTTGTCCCGTGCAACCACCCTCATGACAGATGATCCTTCTTTGGTGTTCTCCGACACGCTGACGTTGTAAACGCTGCATTCAAATTCGGGGGCATTATCGTTGGTGTCCATTATTTTGACAGTCATGTTTGTATACGCTGTCAATGGGGGGCTCGTTTGCGTTTCCGCTTTCACAACCAAGAGATACACCTCTGTTAATTCGCGGTCCAAGCTGCCGGACACAACCAGTTCATTGTCATCGTTAATGCTGAAAGGCAAACTTCCAGAAGGTGTTTCATATTTTGAAGCCAAAGTATAAGTAAGGCTTTCGTTGCTAACGGCACTTAAAGTTGTAATAAGTGTTCCTGAAGATAATGAGAAGGTGTAGTTAACATGTATCAGTACAACGCGACACGTAATATACATAGAGTAAGAAAAATGGATTTAGATTTACCCATTGGAGAATCCTCGTAAATAAAAAAGGGCTCCAATTTCTCATTTAATTTTGGAAGAATGTCACGCGGGCTAGCAATGAAAATGTAAATCGGAGCATCCGCGTGAAGTGCGGGGAAGCCTTGATCTTGAACCCGAACAAAAAATTGGAACACTTGATGTTCTGTTAATGGATACAATTGTATGGAATTAGAAACAACATTTGACGACGATTTTGCACTGCTGCAAAGTTGTACGTACCATATGTTAAGGCACTCTTTGCCAGAAAAATATCACCGGTTCTCTTATTGATATCAAATAATTGAGCACTGTCCGTTCCGAAAGCATCCCCTTCGCCGTAAATAAAATATTCTAAAGACGCAGCTAACCCGGCATCCAAATCCACAGCATGAACCTGAATGGATGAAAATTGCATTATTAAATTAATTGGTGAACATACTTGATATAACATTAAAAAAAATGGTTAATGATGATGGTCCATATTACCTTGAGAATCACAGAACCAATAGCAGCAGTAGAATGAACTGTGGCTTTGTAATCGTTGACGTAAAAATATGGAGGATTATCGTTTCTATCGGTAACGATAACCCTTAATAAAGAAAAGGCCATGCAGCCTCCTGCATCGGTAGCGGTAATGGGTACTTCATACACGGCTTGAGTTTCCCTGTCGAGGCCTTTTTTACTAGTTATCTTTCCTGCAAAAATTAAAAGAATTTTAGTAATTAACGTGACATACGTTTCTTAATCTAACGGCAATTTATTAGACACCAAAAAAACAAACCTGTTTTAGAATCAATTGAAAAAAGTTCCTTCCCAAAATCGCTTTGAATGTCGTATCCCAGCTGCCCGTAAGCCTGCACATCGTCCTTGTCAGTTGCCGATATGTTTGCAACTAGCGAGCCAACCTGACGATTTTCTTCAAATTCGATATCGTATCTGGCCCTTGCAAATTCAGGCACGTAAAGATTCGCACTAATCACATCAATCTTAACAGAAGTGTAGCTCGTGTGTACCCCGTCAGATACGGAAATGTTCAAAACGTGTGCTGCAAAGCGGTTGAGTTTATGAGGATTTCCCAAAGTGATGATGCCAGATTTTTTAGCTATGCTAAAAACTTGTTGATCGTTGCCGGCAATCACCGCATAGGTCAGCTTGGACTGGTCGTTCACATCGGGGTCAAAGGCAACGACCATGGTCACAAATTGACCTCTTTGTCCTCGCTCGCTCAGGAAACTGTTGTAGAAATGTTGTTCAAAATATGGTGCATTGTCGTTCCTGTCTTGAACATAGATGTAGACATGCGAGGTAGAACTTAATGCAGGGTGACCTCCATCCGTGGCCATCACAATGAAATCGTGAACTTTCTGTTTTTCAAAATCGAGAAGTTCTTTTAATATAATCGAGCCATCCTTAGGTTCGATTTGAAATAAATTGGTGGAATTCTTTGCATCATTTAAAATACGATAATGTAGCTGACGATTTAATCCTGGAACGAAAAGAAATCAGGTTATTATAACCATCGCCGAATCCTAAATATTTGTATATTTGAAAAAAAAACGCACCAGAATCCCTATCCGTAGCTTCGACTTTTGCAATAGATGCACCTGGTTGGACCGTCTCGCCCACATTTGCTTTGTAAACAGGTCGAGTAAACTGCGGCAAATTATCGTTGACATCTTCAATGTATACGTTCAGCAAGACATCGGAAAACTCGCCGGAAACAGAATCTGTGGCTCGGACAGTTAATTTGTATTCTTTTATGGTTTCATAGTCCAAATTATCGACGACGGAAATGACACCTGAAAAAAAATGGATGTTGGAATGGGATTTCAAGTTAATTCGATATTTAAAAAGTAATAATCCAGAAATAGTAGTACAGAGTGGGGGAAAACATGGTGTGTTTAAATGATATATCAGGCAAGTCTAAATGCATAAATAAAAGCACGGGAAAAACATTATCCATCAATGCCAATTCTATCTAGAATTCAGCTGTAGAATTCAGATCTAGAAGCTAGCTAAATTAACATTTTTTTAAAGAAAAACAAAAGTATAATAGCAAATAATAAAAAAAACATAAAAAGCTTGTAGATGCTATTTACCAAACGGAAAAAAAAGCAAATGAAGATGAAAATTCAAACATAAATGATTAGCAAATTATGTTTTGCAAACAATAATAGGTATTGCTAAATACACAAATAAAGAAAAGAAGGAGGGAGAGTCCTACAAGTAAAGATTAAAAATGAATAGCCATATTTACTCGTGTAAGGGCCCCTCATGCACACAATTCTCCACTTTTAATATTGAGTAGAATATGTAGTATATACCCCAATAAATGAATATTTCTGTAATAATCAGTAGTTCGCAGCATAAATGTATACACATATGTATATTTTAAACATTTTAATATTAAAATTAAAACTTTCCAACTTCAAGATAGCCTATTTACGGCAAAATTAAACAAGTTATTTAGTTTACTAACTTATCAGGTAGCACTCAATATTGGAAAATTATAGGCAAAACCATTTTTTCAATATTAGCACAATATTGCAATGTTAACATTTTGCCATAATTGCCAATATATATTTATTACAATAAATGGACCTATATTGGAATAGATTTAGGCCCAATATTAGTCCTATCTTAATTGTTATCAAAATGTAAATGAACAAAAAATGGCCAATAAATTGGGCCAATATATATAGGCCCGCTATTGAATGCAAAATAAGAGCGCAATATTGACCCATTATTAACTAGTAAGTTTGGATCACTATCAGTCCAATATAGGTTTCATATTGGCCAATTTTGCAAATGTAACCAACATTGCTCCAATATTCGGTAATTCAGCCACATTGTGTTCAAGCACTTGCACACACAATAGAATGGTTTTCTATAAAAATGTCTTTGTGGGTGGGGCCATTACACGTACGAGTAAATACGATATACTGCAAATAAATATGATGTTTCAGTATTTCATTTCAGAGGTTTGATGATGAATTGATCCATGTTTCTATAACCAGTTGTTATTTGTTCTAACATGCTTTTTATCATTTAGATGCAATGGAAGTCTAACACAATCGACCTTTCTTACAATTATTATTGTAATGCATAATTTGAATCGATGCAATATGTCATTCTGCAATCAAGCATTTAAACAAAAAGCAAATAAATATGAAAGAATGAATTTTTGTTTAAAATACTGAGCATTTCAGAATATATATATTAAAGTTATAAAATATCTTATTTTAACAAAAAATTGAGTTAAAAAATCGATGTTAGATTACGTAACTTAAATTTTTGGCATTAAGTGATTGTGGATTAAATTGGCAATAAAGTGATTTGTGACGTTTTGTACAATAAGAAAACACTTAAATGACCCTTAGAAAATATCAGATCAGTTCTAGAAATCTTAATAGTGACAATCTAGCGAAATGAACACTGAATTTACACTTGATAGTGTATTAAGTGTGCTGAAAAATAAAATTGCGATCCTTAAGTGAAAAATGTTGGGAAAAAAAGACAAGAAACAAAGGATAGACAGCAAAGGAAAAAGCAGTTAGCAGAAAAAAGGCTTTAAAATAAACCATTTTTAGTTTCAGAGCTTCCAGAATTTTGACATTAATGGAAACCTAATATAAAATAAGAAGAAATATATAATGAAACAATTAGAAATGATAGAAAACCACATAAATTAAAGTTTCTTCTCCACGAAGAAATCGTTCACAAAAACTACACAAATAAATGACATGATGAGATGACAAAACACAGTTAACGAGAAGAAGGGTTAGTAAATTAATGAATAACATACTAAGTATACATGTTTAAATGCGAAAATGTGTGCGCTAAATAAAACTAAGGAGACGTTTTGAGTCCAGCCACCATCCAATGATCCAACATAAACTTGGCAATGAAAAGATACTCTATGTCACCGTAGAACTTTTCCCAGTAAAGGTTAAAGTGCAATGAATGGCAGCATGCAAACTAATTGTGCATCTATATTAATCAGTTGGGGAAAAATGAGAATATAGAAATACTCACAAGGACCGTTACTACGGTCAGGGTCTGTTGAAAAAAAAGAAGAATAAAAAATAAATAAATAAAAATCAAAATTAATAGCATTTAAAAATGATAAAAGTAACATAAATTAAAAATAATAATAAAACTAGTTAATTTAAACTAATAAAAATCAAATTAAAAGTAATAAATAGAAATACTAATCTAGATTTTAGGTAAAACATTTTTTGTAGCTAGTCATATATTTACTGAGGAATCCAAGTCAAAGGTGAGCACCATCCATTTAGGAAAAAAAGCTGATGGCAACACTTTATAAGTTATGAACAAAAATCCCTACAAAATTCCGAATATATTTTTAAAAAACCCAAGAATTATTCATTTTCTAAACACTTTACTATATAATTTGTTTTTATAAAATACTGTACAAAAAGAGGGAAACTTAAACTACAGATAATTAATTCGAATGGATTTTGATAAATAATATAAATTATGCAAAAATTAAATAAATTCCTAACACCATGATTAATAGCAAAAAAAAATGTTTGTGCCTTATTCGAATCGATGGTGTTCCCTTCTAAATCGGATATTAATAATAAATGCTGAATCAATATACCACAGGCAAGGATCAATGAAGGTTATTAGCTTATTAATAAAAGAGGAGCGATATGATTAAAACGTTAGCAGAATTTTTTTTTAATTAGTCTTAATTTCTTTTAAAAAATCGGTTATTAGGGTAATAAAAATTTTAAAAAGATAATTATAATGTATCTAACAAGGTGATGAGTGCTAATTAATGAAAATATAAGAAAATACTGAAATATTATTTAAAAAAAGATGAAATATAATAAATAACTCAAATGTTCCTAAAATATGTTCACCTGTATTGAAGTCCACAGCAAATTCTTCATACATGTTTCCATCCACAATGCTGTAGATAAGTTTTCGGCCTTCTGGGCTGTATGCCTGCATGCTCAGTACCGGAGAATAAGGCTGGATATTTTCCATAATGGATACTTTGTAATATTGGGATTCAAAGATTGGCATTTTACTGTGAATTACTTTGATGGTTAACGTGGTTTGGGTTTGAAGGGGATCCATACCTGTTAAATATTTCACAAATAAATATAAATTTAAAATAACGTTTCATAAATTGAGAATTAAGATGACATTGCTATGGAATTTCCGAGTACATCGGGTGAACAAAAAGTATTTATCCACCTCCAAAATTATGAAAATTAGTTATGAAAGTTATGTTAATATGGTTAAATAGGAAGTCATATGGACTCTATCCACTGATGTCGTTAGATTTTGCATATGACCATTTTTTTCCCAGAAACCAAAATTATAACTTTTTAGCTGTAACACTTAGGACAAAATTTTAAATTAGAAGAAGGAAGAGAACGGTCTGTTTGTTTGAAACCAACTGTTCTTCATTGGTAATTATTTAAAGTTGTTACAATGTGTTTACAGGTTGGCAAACACTTTTTCAGTTTCAATATTTAGGACTTTTTTTTAAATGCAGAATTTGATTTTTAATTCACATACAGTACATGCCAAAATTAGAACAAAATTTACTGTGTTTTTAGCGCAGATTCGTAATCTGCACGAAAAAGGGCTCCGTCCCCCTGACAGGGGGTTGGATGCAAGGGGCCTTCCATGGCCAGTTTAAATGCACCCCAGTATTTTAATCAATTTTATTTCAAAAATTATGCTTTTATCATAATATGCACAATTATTTGTTTATCTCCATCACTGACCTTCCTCATAAATTGGCTTGCAGAGCATAAAGTAGTCTACATACCTGGATAAACTTCAACTTTCGAAACATCATTTTTACAACAAGGGTATTTAAGGACTTTTTAAAAAATATTTAGGACTTTTTTTTAGGAATATCTTGGACATTTTTATGACTTTTAATTTTTTTCATTTTTTAGGACTTAATTTTTTTCAGGACTTTTTTTAGGACTTTTCGAACTTTCAGTGCTGGTTTGCCACACTGGTTTAAGAACAGAGGGAAACACAAGATGTTAGCTACGCTGCAGTACAGCGGTGCTCTGTAGTGAAGTTGATTTCATTGACATCATTTTCTTCCATATCTAAATTTGAAATTTTGTCCTAAGTGTTACGGTTAAAAAGTTAAATTTAGGCTTCCATGAAAAAATGGCCGCACATGTACTTTGGTAAATTATAGCGAATATCGTTATAGTGAACACATCAAGTCATATTGATACGTAAAGTAAGCGATACACGTTTCAGACTACCTCTTAGACAAAAAAATTGGTAATGACATGCTCGATGTTCGTTTTTTTTTAATAAGCGAGACTTACCCCCATCATCGGCAATAATGAGAAGTTTGTACTCCTTATTTGGTTCATCTAAAATCCTCCTCAAGGTGACTTCTCCCGTTTTTCGATGAATTTGAAAAATACCTTCGTCCCGATCGGACAGTTCATAATTAACATCTCCGTTATCTCCAATGTCAACATCAATGGCTTGAACCTGAAATATTAAAGAAGAGAAGCTACTAATGTAGACAATGATAATAAAATTGAATTTATAGATGAAAAATGCCTAAACGTACCTTGAAAACAACGTCACCTTTCCTGGCAGAAATCGGCACAACGGCATGGTAAGGAAGATTAACAAACATTGGCTTGTTATCGTTAACGTCCATAACATTGACATTGATCATGGCATGAGCAATCTTGGATAAGTTATACTGGCTTTGGGCTTCAACGGCGATCTCATATGACTCCTTCAGTTCTCTGTCGAATGGCACGCCAGTTGTGCGAACCACGCCAGAAGTTTCTCCGATGTTAAACAAACCCTCAGGATTTAGAATTCGAAACATGACATGTTCGTTCAGTTCCGTACCGACAACGTTAACCACCACAACGATGCTCACTTCCGACGTATTTTCCATCACGTTGGCATAGTATTGTTCCTTACCGAATCGCAATCCGGCACTAGGCACTTCTTCAACCGTGATAACGACCCGCGTTGTCGCTGCATAAATTCCATCTGAAGCACGTACCGTCAGAGCGTATTCTCCTTTGGAATGTGCAACATTCACGACAGTAATAGCTCCGGTCTTGCTGTCAATTGCAAACATTTCCATATGGTTGCCGGTTATGATTTTATACTGGAGATTGTTTGTAGTTTCTGAATCGGGGTCGTTGGCTTTAACAACGACAACCAACACGCCGGAGTAAGTAGGGAGCAAGATAGTTGCGTTGTATTTCTGGTGTTCGAACTGAGGAGGAGAATCGTTGATATCGTTCACGTAGATTTTTACGTGCGCCGGGATTTCGGCAGTCCTCTTCGGAGTCCCCATGTCGCTCACTTGCACGGTAAACTCAAAAACTGATTGGATTTCATGGTCGAGCTTGGCAATTGTTCTTATTGCACCTAGATTTGAAAAAAAAAAATGAAAGAATTTAAAAAAACGGGGTAAATAGGGGTTGAGTCGAAACAAAACGTAGAGGAGGTGACATTCCACAAATTAAATTGGAGTTCAGTAACTTCATTTTCAATTAGTTACATGTAGGGGAGAGTGGGGCACATTTGAACATTAAGATTATTGTAGACAGTTTTTCTTAAAAATGAATTCCAAATGTGTGAGCATGTGGCAGCACCAAAACAACATATTGGGAGGTAATTTCAAGTTGGTGGAAGGCCTGCACAAAGTTCTGCTGGATTTCATGTTTTTCGACAGGTAAAGTAATTTTTCAGTATGAAGTTCGCAATATTTTACAGGGGTCTATTTCTAACAAGGATTGGTTACAATGATACCTATATTTAGTTTTTTTAATGGCCTATTTTATGGATAGGTCAGCATTTAAGATATTACACTTCCACATGGTCATTTAAAGCACTAAGCCTTGAGATGCAATATGGGGCACTTTAAAACAGCATGACTGGGGCACATTTGAACGTGCCAATTGCCTCTATGTATATTTGTTTTAATTTAGTTTTGCATAAAT
>JAQGCC010006149.1:0-10588 GCA_034698905.1 Xestoiulus laeticollis
CCATATTTGACCATTGAATTATTCAGAGGCAATATATAGCCATGTATGGACCATATCTGGCATTTTAAGGCCATATATAACCATATATGGACCATATTAGACCATTAAATTTTGAAGAGGCTATATATAGCCACGTATGAACCATATGAAATCATATATGGACCATATTAGACCATATTTGACCATTGAATTATTCAGAGGCAATATATAGCCATGTATGGACCATATCTGGCATTTTAAGGCCATATAAAACCATATATGGACCATATTAGACCATATTGGCCCATTTAATTATTTAGAGGCCATATATAGCCATGTATGGACCATATATAACATTTTAAGATCCATATAAGACCATATATATATGGACCATATTTGACCATATTGGCCCATTGAATTATTCAGAGGCCATATATAGCCATGTATGGGCCATATATAACATTTTAAGATCCATATAAAACCATATATGGACCATATTAGACCGTTAAAATTTCAAGAGGCCATATATAACCATGTATGAACCATATCTCAGATATCTGGCATTTTAAGGACCAAATGAAACCATAAATGGACCATATTAGATCGTTGCGTTCTCTAGAGGTACTATATAACTATGTATGGACCATATAAAGCCAAAAATGGACCATATTGGCCCATTGAATTATTCAAAGGCCATATTTAGCCATGTATGGACCATATCTGGCATTTTAAGGACCACATTAAACCATATTAGGCCATACTATTCTCTAGAGGCCATATATAGCCATGTATTGACCATATCTGGCATTTTAAGGACCATATGAAACCATAAATGGACTATATTAGACATTTACATTCTCTAAAGGCCCTATATAACCATATATGGACCACATCTGACCTTTTAAGTCCCTATATATAACCATATATGGACCATATTTGACCATATTGGCCCATTGAATTATTCAGAGGTCATATATAGCCATGTATGGACCATTTCTGGCTTTCCAAGGCCCTATATAACCATACATAGCCATATTAGCCCATTGAATTCTCAAAAGGCCATATATAGCCATGTATGAACCATATCTGACCTTTTATGGCCCTAAATAACCATATGCGAACCGTATATGAAACCATATATGGACCATATTAGCTCAATGAATTCTTTAGAGGCCATACATAGCCATGTATGGATCATATCCGGCCTTTTAAGGACCCTATGATATCATTAAATTCTTCAGAGGCCATATATAGCCATGTATGGATTATATCTGGCCTTTTAAGGACCATATTAAGCCATATATGGGCCATATTAGCCATTTGCATTTCTAAGAGACCATATATAGCCATGTATGGGCCATAACTTACCTTTATAGGACCATATTAAGCAATATATGAACCATATTAGACCTTTGCATTAATCTTTATAGAGGCCTGGCAGAAAAGTGCCCACGAGGACATTTGCGCACACCCAACAAGCAGATGTGTCCATATAATGAATAAATGAATGCCCATTATACAACACATGCACGTGTAGGGCCTATTAACATGTCCTAATGACATGTTCAACATATGTTATACAAGAGACCTTATAATTAGGGGTTTTCCCCCTGGTGGTAAATGCTGGCGAACGCCGTGCGTGGCGCCACCAATTAAAAAAACAACAAAGGGCACCACACACCATTGTACTGTATACAGCTGCATGCACTAGCTCCTTCAAATGGACAAAAAAATGGAAACAGGGCCAAATCAGCGCGTGCACTATAAGGTCAAAACTGAGGTCACTGAGGTCACTGAGGTCATGTGGACCAATTGACGACAATACTCGGAATTTTAATCTGAAAATATGTATTTTTCATATTTTATCCCAATTTTTGGTAATTTTTTGTCCATTTTCAGCTCATTTGTTGGTCATTAGGACACTAGCTCTGTGAGAATAGGATGTAAAAAAGAGGAGTCGTGCATGTGAACGCGAACACGTGTTCGTTATAGAAAGAGGGAAGCAAATCAAAGGAATTACAAATGTCGACTTAATTACTTCTCATTCTCTCACCCATCTCCCCCTCACCCCTCACACCCCCACCCCCAGCGGGAGATGAAAGGGGGAGGAGGGATTGTCATCCCCCCCACAAAGCACATTTACAAATTTCCTACATTTTTAAGGTTTTTAAACAATTTTCACTGACTATCCCTATATCTATATACACGTGTAGTTATGTGGGATGGTCAGTGAACAATTTTTAATGCTTATCCAATTTTCCTTGACTTTTTCAAAATACATGATGGAAATTATACTTTTATCTAGCTTTTTTTTCAAAATAAATCACTCTTCCCTGACTTTTTTTCAAAATAAATGACGTAAAATACTTTTCCCTGACCTTGTTTTTATAAACAAATCCTTTTTTTCCAAATAAATCAATCTTCCATGACTTAATAAAATAAATGACATAAAATACTTTTCCCTGACCTTATTTTTATGAACAAATCCCTTTTTTTCAAAATAAATGACGTAAAATACTTTTCCCTGACCTTGTTTTTATAAACAAATCCTTTTTTTCCCAAATAAATCACTCTTTCCTGACTTGTTTCAAATTAAATGACAAAATACTTTTCCCTGACCTTCTTTTTATAAACAAATCCTTTTTTTTCAAAATAAATGACTTCCCTGACTTTTTTTCAAAATAAATGACGTAAAATACTTTTCCCTGACCTTATTTTTATAAACAAATCCCTTTTTTTTTTCCAAATAAATCAATCTTCCATGACTTTTAATAAAATAAATGACAAAATACTTTTCCCTGACCTTATTTTTATAAACAAATCCCTTTTTTTTTGCAAGTCAATTTAGACAAATAAATCAGCTTTCCCTCATTTTTAAAAATACATGATTAAATTACTTTTAAAAACATTTCCTTGATTAAATAACTCACTTTATTAAATAAATCATGCAGTTTTACAAAATAAATCACTTTTTTTCCCCCAAAATAAACAATATTCCCTGACTTTTCTTTTCATTTATTAAAAATAAATGATTGAAATCACTTTTGTCCTATTTTTTTTTTCTAAAAAAAAGCAATTTTTAAAAGTGAACATAAAAATCAATATCTTTTTTTTTCACGTCAATAGGGGTACTCAAATTCATCATCGTACATCTGAGATTTCGTATACTATTACATGTAGTTCTTAAATTGGCGCGTGCGCAAAATCACGTGCGTTCTAAAAATTAAGTTTTCAGAACTAAAAATCGAACTTTTAGAACTTGAGCACGTGATTCTAAAAATTCACGCGCGTTCTAAAAAAAAAAAATCGATTTTTTTTTTTTTCTATTTTTAGAATCGCGTGCTTAAAAAATTCTAAAAGTCGATTTTTTTGGAACGCACGTGGATTCTAAAAAAAAAAGAGAAAGAAATTCACGCGCGTTCTAAAAAATCGATTATTGGAAAGCACGTGAATTTCTTCGCGTTTTTTTTTTTTTTTAAGAATCATCACGTGCTCAAGTTCTAAAAGTGCGCGATTTTTAGTTTCCAAAAAAACCTCATTTTTTTTAGAACGCACGTGGTTGCAATTCTACTACGGCACGAGCCAATTTAAGAACCAATACGAAATCTCAGATGAACGCGATGATTGGTTGTAAAAAATGAAGTGATTTTTTTTTTATTAAATCAATGACTTTCCCTGACTTTTTTTCAACACGAATCCCTTTTCCCTGCCAATTGCCCACTTAAATCCTCTCGTTTTGATTTTTGTGGCAACCTGTTGAAGTGTGAAAAAAAAGAAAAAGAAAAAGGGGGATAAAATAAAAAAGGGGATAAAAGAAAGGGAAAAGAGGATTTGCTTATATCTAAGAGAAAAGCAGGGCTTAAGGCCGGGCTTAAGGCCATTTGGCCACAAAGGCAAAAAGGTCTTTAATGGGCGATGATGGTCAGCCCGCATGACGTCATCTGGATGGCGTCACCCCCAACAAAAAGTTAAGCAAACACGAGAGAGATTGCAATCCCAGAAGACAAACAAAAGGTTTACAAGCGTGCACTCGAGCGGGAAACCATCTTCACTTGGCCGCACGCACCTCACAGCCCATCGAAATTATAGCTCGATATAGCGAACTAGCCATGCACTCCATCTACTCGTTATGTCCAACAGTTCGTTGTAACGAGAGGGCGAAAGGCAGTTTGGTCAAGACCTAGCTACCATTATGTACGTTATATACGAGGGGCATATGGGCATTTGTGTTGTGACCAGCCACTCTGTTCGTTATACCGAGAGGGTAATACGCGAGATGCATTCATATAGGAATTTCGGTTGTAACCAACATCTCCGTTCGTTATATCGAGAGGCTAATATATATATACGAGTTATAGGTACATGTATTTTGGTACCGGCCACTCTATTCGTTATATCGAGAGGTTAATATACGAGTCATAGAACCAGCAACAGTGTTCGTTATATCGAGAGGGTAATACAAGAGAGGTATAGGCATTTTCGTCAGGACCAAGTATATGCGCTACTATGTTCGTCATATCGAGAGGTATAGACATTTTGGTTGGAACCAGCAATTCCGTTCGTTATACCGAGAGGGTAATACACGAGATGTATATAGAAATTTCGGTTGTAACCAACATCTCCGTTCGTTATATCGAGAGGCTAATATAAATGAGTTATAGGTACATGTATTTTGGTACCAGCCACTCTATTTGTTATATCGAGAGGTTAAATTAATACACGAGATGTATATAGGAATTTTTGTTTTGACCAACAACTCTGTTCGTTATATCGAGAGGTTATAATACACGAGAGGTGTAGGCAGTTTGACCGGAAGTTATAACCACTATGGTCGTTATATAGCTCGTTCGCTATATCGAGAGGCTAGTACGTGAGACAAAGAAGTAATAAACATATTAATCAGGAAAATCCACTCTGTTCGTTATATCGAAAGGCGACTGAATTTCTAGTATTTTATGCATATATCAATGCTAAACCATAAGAGCAAATGAATATTACCAACATTTTGCCCAATTCAAGATGGCGGCTAGCGCGTGCTGTTTTTTTTCTATTATAAAATGCTTTTATCATAAATGCATTTAAGATCATATGAAATATTAAAAAAAAAGCAAATTACTTTTAGGATTTAAAAGCGAAATAATATAAGATGAGAATGAAAGAGACTTAATTGAAACCTTTTCGTAATAATTGGAAAAAATATTAAGTTGTGTTTCGACGCTTTTTTTTTTTTTTTTTAAATATTTGCTTTTGGAAATGAGAAAAAAATATCTGATATTATTAAAACAATAGAAGTGGTTCGGTGGGTGGGAGTGGGAGGAAAGTAGGAAGAATATGTATAATATATAATACATATATGCACAAGGAATATATAATTCAATTTCCGCTTTTTTTTAATAATGCAATTATTCAAAATTTAGGCCTAATGCAAATTCCGTTCCATTTTCTTTCGTCTCGTGCAAAAAAAAAAAAAAAAAACATAATCGGCACGTGATTAGCGCGTGGCATACGTCACGAGTCTGTGCGCACGAGGCGGGCGGACGGACCAATCCTAACCATGTAAGAAATGTACACTGTATATGGGTTAGGATTAGCCTTAACTTTGCATGGTTAGGATATTTAAGGCTGCATTTAAGATAAATAAATTAACTTTGGATATTCTAGCGTCCATGCGAGAGATGCTAATTTGGTCCTAACCATGCGAGAGAACTTGAAAGGCTAATCCTAACCATATAAGAAATGCACACTGTATATGGGTTAGGAGATTAGCCTTAACTTTGCATGGTTAGGATATTTAAGGCTACATCTAAGATAAATAAATTAACATTGAATGCTCTAGAGTCCATGCGAGAGATGCTAACTTTAAAGCTAATCCTAACCATATAAGAAATGCACACTGTACATGGGTTAGGAGATTAGCCTTAACTTTGCATAGTTAGGATATTCAAGGCTACATCTTAGATAAATAAATTAACACTGAATGTTCTAGAGTCCATGCGAGAGATGCTAACTTTAAGGCTAATCCTAACCATAATAGAATTGTACACTGTGTATGGGTTAGGATTAGCCTTAACTTTGCATGGTTAGGATATTTAAGATAAATAAATTGACTTTGGATATTCTAGCGTCCATGCGAGAGATGCTAACTTTAAGGCTAATCCTAACCATGTAAGAAATGCACACTGTCTAATCCAAACCATGTAAGTAATGCACACATCTAAGATAAATAAATTAACATTGGATATTCTAGAGTCCATGTGAGATGCTAATCCTAACCATGTAAGAAATGCACACTGTATATGGGTTAGGATTAGCCTTAATTTTGCATGGTTAGGATATTTAAGGCTGCGTATATATTGGAAATGCTAACATATATATGCTATAATATTATATCATAAGGATTAAAAAAAGCATTATATATAGCATAGAAGAGCAGCCATATTGGAAATGCTAACATATATATACCATTATATTATAAGGATTAAAAATAGCATTATATATAGCATAGAAGAGCAGCCATATTGGAAATGCTAACATATACATATATGCCATTATAATATAAAGATTAAAAATAGCATAGAAGAGCGGCCATGTTGGAAATGCTAACATGTCGATAGGCTAGTGGCTTTGCTCGTACTCCCTTTCGCCCCCCTTCGCTAGGGGGCGCATCGATCGGTGGCAGCTAGCTAGTCGACCAATGAGCATCGTCCTCGTCTCGTGGCACCTGTTCTAATTCCCAGGGCCTTTTAGGACGCCAGGGGGCGCTGTTGCCTCGGCCGTCGTTAAAAAGCGAGCGCACTTAACTTGGAGCAAGACACTGTCACGGAAGCTGCCTCACAAAGCGGACGAAATATAACTACTTCCGGTCAGGGAAAACATAGACTTCCGGTCAGGGAAAAAGCTAAGGAAAAACGAACGCTTCAACTGCTGCTTATTGGACTTGAAAATGTGAGAAAACCGAGGAAAAAAACAAGGAAAAAAGTGAAAAAGTGGGAAATCAACTCGTTATTTGTTGGAAAAACTGTTGGAAAAATCGTTTGGAAAAAGTGAAAAAACTGAAGAAAACCAACTGGAAAAAAGGTGAAAATTGGACATGAAAAAGTGAGAAAAGTGAGGAAAACCAACTGAAAAAAAACCGGGAAAAATTGGGAAAAATTGGACCTGAAAAAGTGAGAAAAACGAGGAAAACAAACTGGAAAAACTAGGAAAAACTGGACTTGAAAAAGTGAGAAAACTGAGGAAAAACCAAATGGAAAAAAGTGAAAAAATGGACCTGAAAAAGTGAAAATAGTGAGAAAAATAAACTGAAAAAACCGGGAAAAATTGGACCTAAAAAAGTGAGAAAACCGAGGAAAAAACACTGAAAAACTCGACTTGAAAAAGTGGGAAATCAACTCGTCATTTGTTGGTAAAACTGAAGAAAACCAATTGGAAAAAAGATGAAAAAGTGAGAAAACTGGGGAAAACCAATTGGAAAAACCGGGAAAAACTGGACCTGAAAAAGTGAGAAAACTGAGGTAAACCAATTGGAAAAAATAACCGGAAAAAGTGAGAAAATCAACAGAAAAAATAGTAAGAAGAAAAAAAGACTTGAAAAATTGAGAAAACAGAAACATGAAAAGTTGAAAAACTAATGGAAACCCAAGTGAGAAATTGACTTCAATTTATTCTAAAAATATGTAAAAACATTTGAAAAAACCCAGCTAAGAAATCGAGAAAACAAAAAAAGCAACAGGAAAACAGGTGAAAAACTCGTTTTATATTGCCTTTGAAAATTAAGAAAACTGAGAAAAAGCAACTGAAAAAACTTAAAAAACTCGACTTATGTAGACTTGCAAAACTTAATTTGCAAATATATGAAAAATATGTAAAAACCGTTGAGAAAACCAGCTAAGAAATTGAAAAAAACTGAAAAGCAACAGGAAAACAGATGAAAAACTCGTCTTGACTTAGAAAAGTTAGAAAACTAAGAAAAAGCAACTAGAAAAACATGAAAAACTCGACTTATGTTGACTTGCAAAACTGAATTTGCAAATACATGAAAAACATGTGAAAACAATTGAAAAAGCCAGCTGAGAAATTAAAAAAAGTGATGAAAAACTCTACTTTTGAAAAAAAAACAGCTTAAAAAATTGGTAAAAACTCCCAAAAATGTTGAAAAACTGGTAAAAAAAACTGACTTAAAAAAGTGTTAAAACCAAACTTTTCCCCTGAACTTCGATCTCCGTTACATCACTACGGTCCCAGGAATACATCTCAAGGGTTCAACCTTTGACCTCTCTCATCGTGACCTCTATCATCGTAACGATGTCCATCGCTAGGACCTTTTCGTATTCTTGCGGTCAATCCCAAAGTGACCATTGAGGGCAACGGAATCGAAGGGTTCGGATCAACGGCATCCGACATGGGAACGGGTAAGTGCCCCTTGAATATTATTAAACTAGCCTTATCTTATAATATGTTCTAAATGCCCTTAAAACATGCTCAAATGCCCTTAAAAGGTCCTTGAAATTTAAATTGCCCCTGAAATTAGGCAATCACTGTTAGCACAGGAGCTATACTATTAGCCAGCCTTCAAGGGGTAAAAAAGGGCAAAAGTGCCTTTTAAGGTACTGAAATGAACCAATAAGTGCCCAAAACATTCATTGGTCCTTTCATTTATCTTAATTTACCCTAAGTGCCTTTACAACTTTCTTAAATGCCCTTAAAGTGCCCTTGAAATTTTAATTGCCCCTGAAATTAGACAATCACTGCTAGCACAGGAGCTATACAGTTAGCCAACCATCAGGGGTAAAAAGGGCAAATGGGCCTTTTGATGTACTGAAAAGAACCAATAAGTGCCCAAAACATTCATTGGTACTTTCACTTATCTTAATTTACCCTAAGAGCCCTTACAACATTCAAAAGTGCCCTTGAAATTCAAATTGCCCCTGAAATAAGGCAATCACTGATAGCACAGAAGCTATTACAGATTGCCAGCCATCAAGGGGTAAAAAGGGCCAAAAGGGCCTTTTAAGGTACTGAAAAGAACCAACAAGTGCCACAAACGTTCATTGGTCCTTTCACTTATTTTAATTTACCCTAAGTGCCCTTACAACATTCTAAAGTGCCCTTAAAGTGCCCTTGAATTTTAAATTGCCCCTGAAATAAGGCAATCACTGCTAACACAGGAGCTATTACAGTTTGCCAACCATCTAGGGGTAAAAGGGCCTTTTTAAGGTACTGAAAAAGACCAATGCATGCCCTAAATGTTTATTGGTCGTTTTCACAATGTCCCTTAAAGCAAACTCCTTAAATGCCCCTAAGCATCAAGCATCCATGTTTCATAGAAAGGTCCTTAAATTTTACTAATATTTTCAGTGAATATCATTAATGCCCTAGAATGGATCAATAATGGTCTCTCTATGGTCACCTTATTAAAATTTCATATAAATATGTTAAAGGGCCTTTTAGTAATTTAATCATTTATGTTTAATTTGACAATATTTTATTAGCCCTTAATAAGCAATTTATTAAAAAATGTCATAAGGGCCTTTTAGCAAATTAATCATTTTAATCAATTTTTATACAATTTTTATTAGACCTAATATATTATAAAAATTATGTATAAATTTTCTGTATAAATCCAATAAAAGGTCTACGATATATGCCCTTTGAAATTATAGGGCCCTTAGTTTATGAAATATAAATTGCTCCTTAAAATTGGCAATCACTGCTAACACAGGAGCAATTACAGTTTGCCAACCATCAAGGGGTCAAAAGGGGCAAAAGGGCCTATTAAGGTACTGGAAAGAACCAGTGAGTGCTTAAAACGTTCATTGGTTCTTTCACTTATCTTAATTTACCCTAAGTGCCCTTACAACTTTCTAAAATGCCCTTAAAAGGCCCCTTAAAATTTAAATTGCCCCTGAAAATTGGCAATCACTGCTAACACATGAGCTATTACAAATTGCCAACCATCAAGTGGTCAAAAGGGGCAAAAGGGCCTATTAAGGTACTGGAAAGAACCAATGAGTGCCCAAAACGTTCATTGGTACTTTCACTTATCTTAATATACCCTAAGTGCCCTTACAACTTTCTAATATGCCCTTAAAAGACTCTTAAAATTTAAATTGCCCCTGAAAATTGGCAATCACTGCTAACACATGAGCTATTACAAATTGCCAACCTTCAGGGGTAGGGGTCAATGGTCCATGATGCTCTTAAAAAACAATAGGAATATGGTCTTATGGTTTGGAATATATTCACTGAAAATTCCATAAATTTCACGAAATTCTCGTAAAATTTTCAATATATATTTCTACAAATTTAAAATGCCCCTGAAATTATTCAATCACTGCTAACATTAAAGCATAATAAAACATCATAATTAGGACCCAAAATAGTACAATAGGACCTTTTGCTGTAGTTCATTTATTGTAATTATGGGCCTTAATTAAAAATATAGTATATAGTATATAATATATAAAAATATAGTAAAAATATATAATTGTATATATAGGTTTTACTTCGTAAATAGATATGGTGTTATATAGCCATGTATGGGCCTTATCTATCTTCAAAATGGCCCTACAATGCACAGAAAATATATATAGGTATGGACCTAATTGGC
>JAQGCC010006150.1:0-10586 GCA_034698905.1 Xestoiulus laeticollis
ATTTATAAAAAAAACCCGACAATATATAAAAAAAAGAAAAACGACAAATGGTTGAGAAATATTCAAAAAATATTTACAATTTTTTTTTCTTAAAAATTTAAATTAAAACAGCAGCTGTATTCGTTATACGATTTCCCCATATTAAAGGTGTTTCGTTCCCCTATAATGCAATGACTTTTTTTGAAACACCAATTAATGTAATTTACCTTCAAATGTTGAGATAAATTCCAGTCCATTGACATCCTTATTGGTTGATAAAATTTTGATATACTGATCCAATCCTGAAGATCTTGCAAGCTGGTAAATTAAGTTTAAAGCCATTGATAAATTTGAGATTATCATGTACTACGGCCGAGAATATAAAGGCCGAACAAATAAACGTATTTATTTGTTTTCTTCACATGCATTTATAATAAGGATTGTGTGATTCAATTAATAATTTCAAAGCTCTTACTTCAGGAGTCACACATTTGTGATGGTAGTTGGCTGTTATGTTCTCCGTGAGCAATGCTTGTTGAATATCATCAGGCAGGTTTCCAAGCAAGCGACTACCGGCAGCATCTAGTTTTCCCCCAAATATAAAGATTTTAAATCTTTTTTTTTTAATTATTTTGAAATATATATTGCCCATTTTCTCACCACTTGTGAAATTGAGGGGTAAAGCAATGTCAGATGCTTCACAATCTGCCAAAACAGTTTGTCCCGAAACCAACAAAGATGCTAGCATCTCAAATCCCAAGCAGGTGGCCCAAATGGGAAAATAGTCGCCTCTGTCATTTGCCTTGATTGGACAAGCAAATTAGTTTTACTAGAAAATTAAATTTGTTTAGCTAAAAGTGGATTCTAGAACCCACTCATTGATATTAAACCAGTTTCTTGTTAACAATATACAAGTGTACATGTATAAAGCTAAGATTTATGTATTTTTTTAAAATATTAAGGTGCACATGGGGAAAGTTTTCAACTATTATTATGTGATTATAACACAAATTTTAGAAAATTCTCTGATTATTTATCTAGGGAGTAGAGAATATTTTTTCATGAAAATGTTCATATATTTTTTAAATTAATAAATAATCAGATATTTTTTTTTAAATTTTGTTGTCCTAGATAAATAATCAGAGACATTTAAAAAAATTCTTTTTCTAAAATTTATGTTTCAATTATAGAAGAATTCAAAAACTTTCCCTAGGGTAAAGGGTAGTGTTGTAGATCACCTCAACACTACATGATACAATTAAATTTGATTAGTCTAAAGAGTAATGCAAATATTTTGATACCTCTTTTGCATATTGATAAATGTAGCTTCCAACATGGGCATATAGGCTATCTGTAATGGACGTGCTACCTCCTGGAAACAAGGCTCTACGACAAAACACATTGGTGAGTATATACTAGAGCAAAAGTTGTCTGTTTCGAGAAATTTGATATAATACAAGGTGATCTATACGATGAATATATTTTCAAACAAAGTTACCCATTGATGCTGTTCATTGTTTGTGGATAGGTCTCATTTGGACGTCCAAGTCTGTAAATACGGTAAATTTTATTTGTTGATGCATGAATATGCTAGCTAACCGATGTGTTTTATTGAAGACCTTATAAGGATCATTAGAGCTAGTATAATATTTAAATATTAAAAAACAATTTCATACTCTATTGTCACATTTTACACACATTGAAACAAGCAAACAAACTATACATTTAAGGCTATAATACTATATCCTATTTTACCTAATTGGAACCACTCGAACTCCACCGGCTTCCACAAACTTGATATAAGAAGCTGCTATGTAAGCATCCGTAGAATCATTATCGGCACTGTAAACTTCTTGCGCTAACACTCCTTAAAAATGTAATTATCCAGCATTATTTTTTTGCTAGCGCAAGTTCGAAACTTACGAATAATAAGACAATCGACTACCGATAATCGGGCGCTCGTTCGTCACACTATCCCATCTAGTAATTTCCGCTTGATGCAAATTGGAGCAAACGCCGGTAAAAAATATGAATAAGCCTGCTAAAACGTTGAAAATTCTCGCCATCTTAATTATGTGCTTCCTAAAACGATTCTGGTGAATTGCAATCTTCTGGTGAACTTTAATCAAGCGGACCTAGATGTGATAAGGATGGTCTAGAGTCATGATTGCTTGATAGGTAACTTGATACACATCAGTAATTCCCCTTATAATTTCGGAATAGCTCATCCGGGATAACGCCATATCTGACCTTGACAGCTTTTCATTTTATTGTAAAATAAATGACATTTACATTTGGCGCAAATGACAAGTGAGTTTTGCATCGTAGATTAATGCATTTCACAATTAAAAAATAGCATCATTCAGGATAATCTGTATGCAAATTTTAGCCGACCACGAATTTTCCGTCGAAGAGAGAAAATAAAAAATACGAGACTTCCTTCAAAACAAACAAAATAGTTTTCCGCTAGCTTAACAGTCTGATATTCACAAATTATTTGTACTACAAAATAAAAAGGGATAAATAATTTATGACCAGCTATTGTAATTAACCCGCAAAAGGTTACCTGAGGAGGTATGGGCCTGCTGCCTGCATAACCGTGGACTCGTTTCGGGGTACATGTATTAGCAACATGCTAAGAAAGCGAACAGTTTTCCACATAAGAAATTTTCGTTGGAAATCAAAATAAGAAATAAAAATAAATAACAACCCAATAATTCCAATCTATGGAAGGTCCTTTAAAAGCCACGATGACACTTTTAAAAGAGAGAATGCCATCATCCTTTTGAAATTCATATTCAGAACATAAGAGTAAACATTTGGTAAACGAAAAGCATAGTTAATTATGTAAGAAAAACAATTCCTGAATTCCGAGCATATCCACTGGTCCAATTATCACTGTTTTCTGATAATTTCTCCAACACAAATATCATTTAACGCTCAAATTCATTCCTTTAGCCGTAACAGACGTCCTGAGGTTGTTGTAATACTGAAATGAAACGATTCAACGTTCGTATCAGCATACTAAAATAATGCAGTTTATTTTATCACTATTAACTGAAGATGAAGTTTACCAGCTAACTAATTCGGCTCCGATTATATCATGGATGTGATAAAGTATACCGAGCTTTGCAACTTTTGGCAATTTTCTAACTTCTAACTCCTATAGAAAACAAAAAAAAAATTAAAATTTTAATTACAAAAATATATTAAGTTATAAGCTGGCATATGCAAGTGATTTAATAACGTGACCATAATTACCTGCTGCAAAATTTCACTGTATTTACTTTTTTTGATCATCAGTAAAATAGCTTTTCGTCCCCTTATGTAACTTTTCATGAATTCACCGGCTCTTGGGATGGCGTGCCACCAACTGCCCACATCACGGACCGTCAGTAAACCCACAGTCATTAATTCGCTATTTTAGACAAAAAATATACATTACTGTTTCAGCTAAGGATTTCATAGAATTGTGTTCCATATTTAATCATATAATGGCACCACACTTACTTTAAAGACATTTATGCAGGGGGAAATTTTGCCCCACCTAATGATAGATTGTGTACGCTATTCATATTGTGTGCGAGTGATATTACAATTTTTTAAAATATATATTATTCCATGAATCACTGGATATTTGCCATATATTACAGAAATGTTCATTTATACATGTGTAGATATAGGCCTACTAGTACTAAGAAATTTCAATGGAGATTTTTGTGCAATGTTAACAATGTCTCACGTAATAGCATACCCATGCTTCAAAGGTGAAAATTGTGGAAAAAAGAGAGGCCCTTACACGAGAAAACGTGGCAATTTAATTTAAAATTAACGCCTAGCTTATTTGTTATAATTTTTTTTGTAGTAAAACTGAAATAATGCCTTTTATCTTTGCATCAATTTATAAAATACCCCACTTTTTGATAAATTAAGTTGTATCAAGACTAATCAAGATCTTATCTATCTGGTTTATCATTTATTTCAACTATTTTTAATCCTGCAGTATTGTTATAAAATAACAAATCGGTGACTTAAGTACACGTGCAAACGTGCTGTCATGTCAAATGTAAACGATTAATTTACTAATAACTTACGTTATATCCTCTTCTTTAGAAATATAGTCTTTTAATAAAGCCTCTTTGCTTATACTAAGGTCAGAATAATTGTTTAACAGAGTTACGAGAAACTTTGCTGGAAATAGAAAGTAAGTCGACATTAAACACTATACTCATTAATTAAATAAGGGGATGTCACATTAAGAAACATTCACTTGCCGACAACCACACTATCACCGGCTACTTTGTTAGTATGCGTCTTGTAGTCGTCATTATATACGATGCATATGTCATCGGCCTCGGCTCCCAAGTGAAAACATCGGATGTTTCCGTTGAGTCGCAAATCGTTCTAAACAATTGAAAAACAAATCCTAAGTTTCGGTGTTCGGCCAACACGTTCATACCAAATTATTCCATAGATGTGTCTTACCAATTCTTTATCCACCAAAGTTTTATTCTTGATAATGCTATACAGTTGATGCTTTAAAACAATTGCTGGTAAACGACCGGCAAATTTTTCCACCGGAAAATGTGATCGGAGCAGCAGCAGTGCTGAATGTGTGGTACTGAATGTGTTGCTAACATCTGTATCCATTTAAAAAAAGAAATTTGTAATAATTTTACACGTCATTATTGAAACTCGCAATATGCATTTCTACACACTGAAAATATATTTACAACACATAAATGTAGGTGTAATGTAAAATCTCATAAATGTTAATTCATGGCATATGTACGTAACAATCTTGCTCAGTAGCACATGTAGGCTATTGTGAGCAAGCTAGACCTAAATAACTTTTAAATGTACACATATACTGTATGGGATAGTTTGTACAAACAGGTGTATGATGAAAATATTTCAAGGAACCCCTGATTCTGGAAATATTTTGTATAACCAATCGGAATTAAGATATAACATATACTTATACCACTATTGGGATCAGCTGCCTTTCCATTGCAAGCATCACTAGTGCCACAAATCTTCTTCCGTTGCTTATAAACATCTGGCATTATTAAAGCTCGTTTACTCATTATTTATTTGACCGGCAACAGTTAATTAACCCAGGTTATTTAATTTTTAAAATCTGGAAACCTCGATGAACTAATGTGCTGTCCACGGTACATGTAACGATTTAAAGGAATTTAGCTAAAGCGCCGTTATGCATTTTCGAATTGTGTCAGCTGTAGTGGGGACTGCGCTACCTGGTAGCAGCTTTTGGCGGAAACACGTTCAAACCTGTTGATTTTTTGGAATTGCAACTTTTAAAAATATTTGAAAATATAGAGAAACGGGAAACAAATACAGTGAAACCTAGGAAAGTGACCATATCCTCTTTATAACATTGTGACCAGGATGTGCCATCTCTTTGCATTGTTTCAATTGGCAATATACCTAATAAGCTGACCATGTTGAGTCTACAAATATACTGTAGGTATTTATTGGTATGGTAATTAAATTCAAAGGTGAGTTACAATGTGCATACAAGTCTTCTTGCTTCCTCTTTTAATATCACAAGACCAAATTCCCACAGCTTACTTTAGTTAGTTTGCTGTTGGTAGCCTCTAAATAAGACCGGTTATGTGAAGTTTATACGAATAATCTTCTCTTATAGTCCTTCATTATTTCGATGACCCAAGTTTTTGAAAAATGTTTCTTTAAATTAAGGATAAAATATTTAGCTTATATAACAGCAACTTAGACTTTTAAATTATAAAAACAGCTCAAAATTTAAGTTTTAAATTGAACAATCCTATGTCAACGACATGTCTTTCTTTGAATGACCACCTGTATAAGACTTATATCATGCAGTGATATTTTAATTTGTGTGGTCATTTTTAACAGGTTTTTACTGTATAAAGATTTAATTCTTGAAGTTTATGCCCTAATTATGTTTTTTGTTTTTCATGTTAGCAATTTGAACGTGTCAACAACTATAGTCATGATAGTCTGGATATGTGTCAAATACGGTAATGAATACAATATTGTAATATATATATATAATTTATTTATTAATGAATACAATCGAAAACTATCCCTAATGAGAATTCAATATATAATATTGAATAAATCGCCATAGGGAATTTGTTTTATTCCGCTTTTGAAAATGTGCTTCGTTTTTCGCAATGCAGTTAACTAAAGCTTTATCACATTCGCATAAATGTAATGCGCATTTTTCATATTCTGGAAGGGCATGGAAATTATCTGAAAGACAATATAAATATGCTGTAGTATATTAGAGAAAAATGGCACAATGTATATTATAACTATAGTGCACAACAAATTTATATAAATATTACTACCATCTACCATCTTCTTATATAATTAAATTCAATACATGTAGGCCCTATATTTAAATGTATTAATGTTTACACCAACTATTTTAAAGTAATATAGGTACTAAGGAAATACTCTCCAATCAGACACATATGCTGCACAAATTCTTTCAAAATTTTGTAATTGAATAGGAAAATATTGAATTTGGTAATGCTGACATTTAAGAATACCACTAAGTATATATAACAATATATTTAATTATATCACTCACCACACTCGATATTGCCATTCTGCGACGTCCATTTGTATGGCACCCAATAATAAGGAAAGGTACCAAAACCATTACAAACTGCTGATGATTCATCTGATTCTGTATAGCATTCATCATGCGTTTTACAACACCTATATATAAAACTCACATTTGATTCATCCAATATCACAACAGATCTGGATTTTTAAACTTCTTTTATATTTTATCTTAAAATTTGAGCGAGTTACGTAAACTTACTGGTCAATTGCATCTACAGGTGTGCCTTCTCCCAGAAAGCCACAATAATTGCCATAATTAATGAATGCTGTAAAACTTTTTCGGATTTTAAAATTGAACATCTCAAAAAGACTTATCAAATCCCGACGAGGTCGATGATGTTTGCAATATCCTGTAAATAAAAAAGAAATTCAGAGTAATATGCTATATAGCATTAAAAAAAATGTTTATCCTATATATTGTATAAAGTGCTCAAAAACTCCATTTCACTTAGGCTGATGCTATAAAAGGTTATCTCACCTGTTGGAATGATTGAAAGAATGCAGAGCACAGTTAATACTTTCCAAACGTTAAATAACGAAACATTACACGATACATTCCTTGAACCCTTCAATCAAAAACAGAAAAAAAGTAAAATGGCTATAGTAAAAAGCTTAATAAAAAGTGAAATCAATAAGAACCTTCATATCGTTACTTCTAATAGAATGCAGACTGGCCATTATTTGCTAGGAGTAACTATTAGGTAACCTATTTTGTACTGGCCTTGTGTAGTGAAAGCCAATTAAAGCGAAAATACTCATTAAATTACTCAACTGAAAGAATTGAGGTTAACGTTTATGTCAACATGGAATAGAATGAAGTTTAAAATAACGCCCATGTAGCTTAGTTTATATCATGCTAAAACTAAACCCACTTTAGTTTTTATACTGGTTAGCTGCTTTGGGTGTCGTTAAATAAACAATGCATACAAACAGCTGAACTGTATTTATACCAACTAACCTTGCATCTTTTAAAGTGTCCGATTTTCTTGAATGTAGTCATAGTTTATTTCCAAAACTTGAAGTTATAGCTGAAAATGTTTGGCAAATATTGGAGAAGTGATTTTTAAATTGGAGAAACGTTTTTAAACCTTCCATACATATGACCAAAAATGATCCGTGTTGCCTATAAGCACGAATCGAAGCCATTTAAAAATATATTGCTATTGAGCAAAATAGAATAAGTAATCAAACATCTATTTGCACATTGCCGGTATTTGCCATCTGTCATCCATGCACATCTGTTGATAGCAAATGTTCCTCATTTTTCTTTGCACTGCAGTGTTGTACGGTTAAAAAATAAATAAAAAAACATACTTCCAGAAAAAAAACTTGCTAAATTTTAATGCAAAACCAAACGTTCAAAAATTCCATTGGTCTTATCATTCTATTGATTTTTTATTTGTATTGGCTGAATCATTTGACAATAAATTAAAACAGTTTAAACTAATAGAAAACTATGCATTTTTTTCTATGATCTTATTGTCAACAATAGAAACAAATAAGCCATATAACAATTAAATGTTGACCAAGGTAGACAGTTATTTAATATGTATAGGACCTGATACGAGTATGATAAGTCCCTTGCACTACAAATGGTCTTTATGACAATATGAGAGCACATTTCTCGATGTGAAAAAGATACTTTACTAAAAGCTTACCGGAAATAAATCAACAGTAACTTGTAGAAAACATAACTTTCCAGCTATGCAGTGATCAGGTGATTGGTTATTGCAATGATTCGAAGGTATCCACCAACTGCACCGTCAATTTTGTATCTGAACTGAGATCCCAAGTAATGTAGAAATATATAACCACAGGTGTATATCGTGAAAACAAATTGGGAAATATACATTCAATAATGATCACGGATAATCGCTGTTTAAATATAGGGAATAACACCATTTGTACAAACATTGCAAATATTAAATGAGAAGGTCGTTTAATTAGAATATTATAGTCGTAGAATGCTTTCTAGAACTATTTTCTAGAACTTGTGTTTTGCTCAGACAAATCCAATTATTCATTCTCGAATGATGAGTCTGTTTCCTGACAGGAGAGGACATGGCATTGGAACAAATACACATGATCTCAATATCGGCACATACATGTATTTGACAGCTAAATTATTATACACTATTCCAATATTGATGAAGAGTCTGTAGTATTTAGAATTCTAAGGCTATCTTTCTTTGGGAATGGTTTTTCATCCCGTATGTACGAGTTGTATATTAAGAGGGTTGCATACCAGAATAAGCCTTTTTTTCGAAATTATTTTTTTTATTTAATTTTGGAAACTGACAGGAACAAATGAAATGTAGTATGACCTAGCATAAATATTCTATTATTTGTTTAATTTTTTGGTTTAAATTTTGTATATTACATTTCATGGAAATATACATATATTTAAACAAAAAGTTATACATAGGCTACATGTACAATTGTATATTACAGTTCATGGAAATATACATATATTATTTAAACAAATAATAGAATATTTATGCCAGGCTCTATACTACATTTCATTTGTTCCTATCAGTTTCCAAAATTAAATAAAAAAAATAATTTCGAAAAAAAGGCTTATTCTGGTATGCAACCCACTTAATATTTTATATGCATCTTGATAGATTAAATATAATCTTAAATGGAATGTATAAGAATAGTTTAAAAGTTAAATACTAAAAGTTTTTAATTTATAAAGTTCATCGATTTATCTTTGGAATGTTAATCGGAATTTTCAATTTTTAGCGGGTAAGAGGCCTATTAATTAAACCGATAAACATTTCACACAATATTGATGAACTTTATAAACTAAAATAGATTTAACTTTAAAATTGTTATTCGCCCTTGTAGTGTATATCTACATGTATAGGCATACTGTATAAATAATTATACTAATAAAAAATATATAGTTTACTACACGCTGCAGATGTAATTTTGTGGAAAACTAAGCTCGATGAAAGAGAGCAGCCTACTTTTTTAATACATGTACATTATATTAAAATACTAATTCTTTAATTACATGTAGTGTAAAAAGGATATTTCAAAATGTATAGATAAAAAATGAAAAACAACTTTATAAAATTAATGTTATTTCACTTTCTTCCGGCACATTTTGTGTGTGCCGGTTTTAGTTTCCAAAAGATTGGACTAAAATGCTGTCTTTTATCGCCTAGTTTTCAAATTTTTCATAAATGTTGGGATTTCGAAAAAAATTTCTCGAAAAGTCTCCCATGCACTAACATCCCTACATGTTGAATTATATAAGATTAATGACGTCATGTGATTATATGGATCAATATGGAGCCATGACATACTACATGTATATGAATATTTCATCAGTTTAAATACGACTCAAATGTATTTCTTTTTTAAATTTCTTTAAAAACACATGTTTTATTGATGCATTTATGGGTATAACCTACTTGGTAAGGTTTGTGGTTGTTAAACGTTCAATTTCGTCCAAATAAATTATTTGATAAAAAGGCCAGCATCATCTGTGTCCTATAGATGGTTTCTAGGAGTTTCTTATGTAGTACATGCTATAATATAAAACAGCTAACCAGGAAACAGTATAACTTTTATTATACACATTAAAATCATTATCCCAATTTCCATTTAATGAGATTCAAAAACGGATTGTATTTTCTTCTTTATTTGATACGCAACATTCTTTGCATGTTATTCTGGAAGTAATGATCAGTAACCATATGTTATACTGCATAAACGGTGTAAATCTGAATTGGGCCCAACAATAAACCTATTACAAAAGCAGTGTAGTAATAAGTACGTGCATACATGTTATTTGCAAAACTGACAGAAATGATGTCAAATGATCAGGGAAGCTCGACCTCATCCTTAAATCGGATAAAATTAATCCATCCTAATATATATACATGTATGTATATATATATATATATATATATATATATATATATATACACGAAATTATGAGATATTGATTTGATACT
>JAQGCC010006151.1:0-10584 GCA_034698905.1 Xestoiulus laeticollis
CTCTTCATGGCCCTTCTTGATGAAACACTGATGAACAAATAACATAAAAGACAGCAAAAACTTGCTAAATTTTTCGATATCATTTCAAATTAGTGCAGGCATTATATATACGATCGTATATATAATGCCTGTACTAATTTGAAATGATATCGAAAAATCCGTGATGTTGAACATTGGATACAGCATAGGGAGATATGCACATGTACATGTAGGCCTGCAATATCAGTGGACAAAAGTAACAGAAACACTAAAAAATGTAAGTATAGAATGTGTTTTTTTTGTGGCTGCATTGAAAATGTTAACACTCGATTTTCTTCTTCTATTTGTTTACAACAAGTTAATTTGTATCAGTGCATGTGTGAGGACATGTTGAGTAGCAAATTATTCAAGAATTGGAAAATCGTGTAAAATTTAGCTCGAGATTGTTTCAATGTTAGAGTGCATTTCAACTAAGATTGGGGTTAGCCAAAATGTGGTACAAAGCAATAGTCACAAATAAATATATTAAAGATTGGGTCGCATTGCAGGAGGTGTCACCAAAAATTAAGTACATGTATCTTAAAGTAAATTTGTCTATAGTCATGTCTGGTATGAATAGATCATTGGGCCATATGGCCCAATGATCTATTATTTTATTATATATTATATATTATTTTAATCCTGACATATGTCAGGATTAAAACTTTTAAATTTTACACAAGTATTAACGTTTCCCTAAGTGGATTTGTCTAAATGTACATTTACATTCTATATGTAGACCTAAATGAATTAATGAATGTCTTAAGATCTCACATTAAAAATGTGTTTTCAAACTGTATTATGAGAAAAATGCTATATTTTAAAGAATATTACATGTATTTTGCCTACCTGATTTGGATCGATGATACATCAGGAATATAATTTGTAGATTTAATCGTGAATTTGTATTAATGTAATGTACATTATGTCTTATGACACTTAACAAATTGAAAATATGTATGAGAAAAATGCCTTATTTTCATGAATACTATGTTGCCGATCTGGTATGGATGGTACATTACAACAGGAATAGAATTTGTGGATTTTAGTCGTGAATTTGTTTAAATGTAGCCTATACATTGTACATGTAATGTATGTAGATTATGTCTTTTTAGACAATTAACTTCCTCGAGAACACATATCCTGGAACTTAAGGTAAAAACAACATAGATCATGGAACAGGGCATGGTCTACGCTATTTTTATCCTTATACTGAAGGTTTTAAGCAAAAGATGACGTTCCCCTTGCATAAAACGTATTGAAAATGCGTGGAAAGCACTTGCATGTAGGTAAGGACCGGGGATCTGGTAGCGCAATGAGCGGGAATTCCCTGATCTCCGATGCATTCTACGGTATGTTCGATGACCTAATTTCGCTCGCTTTCACTTTTCCGATGCGTGCATAGCTGGACTGGCTCTTTCGGTGAAGGTCAAGGCTGGCTCGGGCACTCGTCCCTTTACTACATGTACACGTGTGCCAGACGCCTAATCAGGAAATTCCTCCATTGCTCCAGTACGCGGAAGACAACAAACGCTGCAAAAATTGGGTCCTCCTTGTCCTTGTAACCAAAGGGTTCGAAACATAATTTTTTCGAGGTCAAGGTCTTGGCTATAACTTCGATGTTCATAGGAAGGAAACAGTCGACCGTTTTAATTTAGGGCAAACATGAAGTCAATATGTACGTTATAATGGTGCAACAAATTAATAAACATGCAGTCGGTTCTCGATATAACGAATGCCAAGAGGATCGATGGGGTATTCGTTCGTTATATTTTTCGCTCCTATTCTCTCACGACTTTTTATAACACTAGCAGTTTTGAAATGACATACTGTACATGTAGTTGTTTGCCCAAACTGTACTTCTGCAGTCTTCTGTTGAACACCAGAAATGCATTTTTTGAAAAATGCTGGAGAGAGTTACACACTAAAACTAGCCTAGTTGAAGAATTTTTTACAGTATTTTGAGTACCCCTTAAATAAGCGTTAAAATGTCTTAAGATACTAACTTTTGAAACCAATCCTTAAAATCAAAGAAAATATGAATCTTATAACACAGTATAATGATATTCTGTCTCTGACAGGCTGTGCCTACCAGATCGAATTTCTGTTCGTTATAAACAGAATCATTTAGTATTGTGGGATATGAAGGGATTCGTTATATTGAGATACTAACAACCGCTATAGGCATTTTGATCAGGACCGTTATATCGAGAGCTGACTGTATAATTTTTTTTTCATAATTTCAAATAATTGAACTAAAACGTTATTGGAATTTATGAAGTCATGAAAACTATAAACTTTATTCAAACTTCGATGGTTTGCAAATGGATGCTAAAAATTAAAATTTGCTCTGCCATTGCAGATACTGATATGTAATGTACATGTATACTATATATAGTACATGTACATGTACATCTGTTATTCTACAAGTACATTCCTGATTACGGAATCTACATAATATGTACGCTTGTAATTAAACCTCTTCCGGAATTATCTTGTCTTCCACGAAATAAAATTTGGATAAATTGATGGCGTCGTGTTAGCCAAACAAAAAACATGTCTGCTTTACGCTTCCGTAACCAGAAATTTGTCCGAATGCAGAAAAGATAAAATCTAATGTACATATACATATGAAATTGTACAGCAAGGCATATACTTTCTGTGTTACATTATAGTTTTGAAGGGCACGTTATTTATTATAATAAAATTGTCCTAAATTTTTTTTGTTGGATATTTTAATATTCCACCATTTGATTGTAGGAATATATTTTCTACCAGACCTGTGCCATCATATTCTTCCTGTCTCCATGCAATGACAGAAAGACATATTTTAATTCTTAATAATAGGGAATATAATTCGGAAAATAAAGCTATGCGAAATGATGTAATACAGCCGGAAAATACTGTCTCGTTTATCTTTTACATTTTTTTTTTCATTCATTTCATGTGATACATTTTTTGGGCGCCAAACAACCCTTCTCAGTAATGAACTGCTCGAGTCGTCTCCTCTCCCGACACCTCCGTGATCGCTTTCGGCTATTTCTTTTTAAGTTCCAAGCTCTGTTATTTGCTGCTCTAGACCATATAAATTCGAGACTTGTGTGCTGAATCTTAGAAACAAAATGTTTAGCTTTGAATTTTAACAAACAAACGAACATTTTTGCTCAAAAATAATGTTTAATATCCGCATCAAATCCCTATCTCTTCTACGCTTGCCCGTATTTTTAAAACCAACCTCAACAAGCGTGCACGAAATCGCCACCTGAGGGCGCCTCAACCCAACCCTTATTTCTGCTTTAAATACATGCTTTCAATGCATCTGTGTTACTTGAAAAAAATAGTAATTTTAATATTTTTTAAGAATAATAAAGAAACGTAAAGAAGCTATAAAAATGCATCTAATATTTAAGTAACCAATTGAGCATATTTTGATAAAAGTTTAAATTATTCTAACGTTAATTTTCAATCATAATTCATTGCATTAAAATTTTCAAATTGTAATTGTAAATTAGGTTTTGTAAAACATCCTATATATACCCATAATATTAGACAAAAATATGTCGATTCGACGATTTTATATTTCCACAAAGCTGAAATCAATGCTTTGTTGTAATGCTAGCTAGCTATCATTTATATTTTTAAATTGTAAAAAAAAAACTGATAACTAGTTGAATACAAATCTTATATTTATTTAAATATATGTGAAATCAGTTGAAGAGAACATTTTCCATAAAATTGACATTAATCTAGCGTTAATTTTCCATTCATTGCAATTTCCTTTAAAACCAAGTAATAAATTAAGGTAACCACTGCCATGCCACTGCATACTATACTAACTCGGTAAATTTTAATCAAAACTAAATTACCTCGCAACCTGACAACTTTATTACAATATCAATTGTACATTTCGTTACAAATTACACCAACTATCTGCAAAAAAATATTTCATTTGAAAAACATGATGATTCTTTCCTATTGGATTCATGCGTAATGCCATGATAATGCGGGGTGTGGACACCATGTTGTCAGCGTCCTCTGGTGGACACCAACGTGTTGTAGCGGCATTGTTGAAAGGCTCGCGCCAGACGCATTTCGAATCCCATTTTGGGTTCAACACCAACGAAATGCCGCCATCTTGGCTTAATCTCTTTTTCCCATAGACAATGGTGAAATTGGCGGGGTCCCAGGCCTAAAACGCTAAACAATCGCAATTGCGGATAATATCGGCGTTCTAATTTCGCTTTTTCTACGCGTCTAAGCCTGGATTACGTCCATCGGAGGTCGAGTTTTGCAAAGGTGTGTTTTTCCCCAAGATTTTCGGCATGGATTCGGCGAGCTACGAATTTCGCGTCTACGTAGCCACATCAACAATAGTGGTGTTGCCAGTGTGAAAGAAGACTTTGGATTTTTAGTGGAAGATTTGGAATTTATTTCCCCCGTCTGTTTCCATCTCTATCGTGACCTAATCGATGTTCTCCGAAGCCGAATCATGTAGTGTTTGCGTCAGGTGACTATTTCTTGTAATTGTGCGCGAAAAAGCATCCGAATTAAAATGGCAAGTCACTTGAATAAAGATCCTTACACGTACGAAAGAGAACACAATGCTTTCGTAAGGGAATTGCGCCAGTTTCACGACAGTCGAAAGTAAGTTTTCGGACGTTTCAACGTCTGTCTTCATTCAACATTTTTCCAGCACAATGGTTTTGAGTTGGGAATGTATTCATTTAGAAATGGTTGTATTTTCAGCACCCCTTTCCGCCATGCACCTAGGATAAATGGCCGCGAAGTGGATCTCTGTACGTTGTATAGCCAAGTGACTTCTCGGGGTGGCTGGCACAAGGTTTGTGGGGTTCAACTTGAATTTACCTCCAAAATTGTCGGGCATCGCATAGACCGTTGGCCTATTGATCGATACCACACACTCTCTAGCCTATTTAAAGCGTCAAATAAGAGCTTTGGATAGCGTCGTGCTACAAGGGTGGCGCGTTTTGTGTACATGCACTTTTTTCACTAGGCCTACTTTTGTGAACCTGGTCCTCTATAATTCCATTTTCAAGTTCGGGTTAAAGGGTTTTCAAGGTCTGGACTATCCATATGTAAAAGTTTTACCCTCTGTTATTTTGTTGTTGAAAAGGCCTTGCCAAAGGACCAGGTTAATTATGTGATAATGGAGGACCAAAAGTGCCATCTTGGTTCAAGTTGGTTTACTAGAAATTTACCTGTCCTCTAAAGCCATGGTTTAAACCAGTGATGTGCCCCTTTTTATGCAGTTTTTTTTTAACAGGCCGATAGCTAATGGTGGACTAACTTCAGTTTTCCAAAAATGCAATCTTGGTTCACTAAAAATTTACCTGCCCTCTAAAACCATTTCAAGTTCACACTGGGTTTGGTCTAGTCTACCGTTGTAGTTTTGCCCCCTTTTTTCGGGACAATTTTTTTTACCAAGCCAGACTATGTTAGTGATAATTGCTGACTTTTATATAGCATTCCAAAAGTGCCATCTTGGCTCACTAGAATTCATTACATTCAGTTATAACCCGAGTTTGAGCCAGGTGCAAATTTTGGTTCATTTTCACCACGATCTGAGGAAAGGGAGTTCTTCGGCCATCCACCTGCATCCTCTTTCTCTCTCTCTCTCCCATGTTCGTGGCCATTCTGGCAAGGGTTAAAAAAAAGTAAACGAAACAAGGGAGACAAGGGCAATGAACTTATCAGCCAGTTTTCTATCCAATATAAACATGCACGAAATATGTGTTAGGAACATATTTCGTGCTTAAAAATCAATACTGACATAACAGGGTGATGTAGCTGCGATTGAAGGTGTAATCGCCGGCATTTTTTAATTTGGATTTTTTTTTTGTTGCTCCCCTCGCAAATAAGCTCATTACGAGAGAGAGCGAAGAATCCTTACGTGTTTCCAACCAAAACTAAAAACTGCAAAGGTCGAATTAATAACCAACAACCCTAAATCACTTACTATGTATGGATAGCCATGGCTGATTTGTCTATAACTATTAGTGGTAAATTTCCAGGGTTTATATCCTAAACTTTTTCGTTCTTGCTGTCTAATGCCCTTAATGTTACAAATGCCTGGCACAAGTTGCTGTTAATTTGCTAAATTAGCAGGTCATAAAGTTGCCATGTTAAATTTAATCTGCAAAACCTTAAATATGAATAGGATTGTTATTATATGTGGAATAAAACTTTCGCATTTAATGAATGGTTATTCATTTCTTGTTTTAAGGTCAACGATGCACGTAACTGGGATAGTGTACTGCAACAGATGAATATGCCAAAGTGTCCGAATGCATCTGTAGCTCTGAAACACATCTATGTAAGGTAAGAAAAAATTACCCCTTTGCCGCACATTTCTTTAAATGAAATGCGACGTTGATAATGCTTTTTGGAATTAATCTGACAAGGTATACCCTTTGAAATAGCAATTGCCTAGTGACAATTCAACAATTTAGTGAACAATTCAAAAGCTGAGACTGGTATTTGTGATACCCCCTTCCCTTTTTTTTGATTTTGAGGGTTTTGATTCAAGTACATGTATGTTGTATGCATAACCTAGGGGTAAGTGACTTTGATGAAACCAGTTTTTCATTTTATTTAAATTTGAGAGAAGGAAAAGCGATTGTTCATTTAAATTTTTTGGGAGGAGAAGGGGGATTTCTGATTTATAACAGGAATAAACTTGGAGAATGGCATGCTTACATTGGATTTTAAGCATCCGTTCAATTGCAGGTTTCCTTTTGTACACGTTTCTGGTTGTGTAACTATAGTTACCCAAGTCGCATTTTAACTCTGCAATTTAGATTTTAAAACGTAGCCTACTAATTTTAAAGTAGACTGATAAATTTATCCTTGTCAACCATTTTTAAACTATCTCAATTCCTCGACTCGTGTTTTGTTAAAATGTGCAGAGAATTTACCTTCCAACAGTACTTTTTAAGAATGTCAAAGGTCACTGGGGGATGCCACTGAATTATCATTTTGAAAACAGATGCCCGAATTTGGATTTGCTAAATGGCTGACAATATTACTTTGATAGAAATAAAACTGGTGTTAGGTTTACAGTTGGTTTAATCATGGGCGTGCTTTGCTGCTTAACAATTTTCTTGTTCATTGGCACTTCTTGAAAGTCCATTGTAGAATGGGACAGAATGATGTTACAATACCATAAGCTTGTAGTCATGCTAGGTTGGCGATGGATGGTAAAACACGATGTTCATGCACAAAGCACTGATAAGGGAACGAGTTGAATGACCTTAATCAAACTGAAGACTTCTTTGATCGGTAGCGCTTGATATATACGATTTATCTGCTAATTCGAGATTGATGGACACATACAATGTACAAAAGTTTTTTTCTGGAAGCTGTTTGATAACCAGTCATTCACTAATACAGTTAACCAACTGCACACCAGCTTCTGTTATTTATCATGGTTCTAACCATGATATTTTAAATGTAGATTGATGCAGATGACAGGTCTTGGTTAGCATTCCAGTTAGAATTAATCTGGTCATTGTCAAGAAATCTGCCTGATTGGGTCATTGAGAGATGTTTATGCTAATAATTAGTAGCGTACTGCATGCACTGTGACATGACTAACTACTAATTTCTGCACACGAAAAGAGTAGTTTTCCCAGATTTCGGTGCACACAAAATATGATGGGTTAAAATTTAACCCAAACCTAACCCAATGCTGAATGTTGAGTAACCAAATGTTCAATTACTGTTACTCAGCGTTGGGTCGCAGTTACCCATTTTTGTTAAAATATACCCAGAATTGGGTAAATGTGAGGTAACTTTATACCCTACCTTGTGCAAAGATTAACTTAGGCCAACTATAATTGGGTTATTGTAAGGTGACTTTTATGTACCCATGTTATCATGTCACACATGTATCTCGTAAAACCATATCGGGGCCTATACCTTATTTATTATAGTAAACTGGAAAAAACACACTTCATATAGGCCTACTTTGAATTTTCGAAGTTGACCCTATATAAAGGATGGCTGTGTGTTAATTTGTATGGGATTAAATAGACAACTCATAACAAAATTAAACTTTCATTCATGTATAAACCTCAAATAACCCAACTGATTTGGTTACATTTAGCAATTGACTTAAACTTGGGTCAGGCTACACACAGAAATTTAACCCAAAACTGAGTTAAATAACAGTAACCCAACAAAATGAGTTACCGTTTAACCCAACTGTTTTTAGTGTGTGCATAGCGTCTGTCTGTCTTGTGGGGGGGGCAGAGGTCAATCCTACCTATAATTTACAATCTACAATGTACTACCCTTCTTCCTTCGCAGTCCAAGTCTGTTCCAATTTTAATCCATGCTGTTTTGTTCACCTCATATCAATGTCTGGACTCGCATTGGCCTTGGATGTCTTTAGGCCCTAGGGCTTTCTCCAACAACAACAATTCTCTTTGTGGTGATTATGAAACAAAGGGTTAAGCAGGAAGAATGACTATTTTTGGGCGCATAAATCAACCCAAACAAGGAGTTATGCGGAGCACATGTAATTCATTAGAATGTGACCGACTATGGTCATTAGAATCTCGTAGTCACTTAAGAACGTGTCTTGGTTCACACCATCGTTGCAAATTACAACAGGATTAAAGGGGATACCGTCTCTTTGAGTAACGTTCTAGGGATTTTAAGTTGGACATCAGACTTGTCTTTGGGAATGCCTTTGGGTGCCAAGAGTACGGAGAAGCGGTGACCATGGCTTCCTGCTAAGAATGCTCCCTTTGAACTTGTCCCACAGTGACGCTTATCTCGGCTCGACGCCAGGTTTCCCCCGTTTCAGCGGCCTTGGCGCGTGGGAAGGGGCGACGTGCCACTGTAGACGGCGACACCCCCAGAAAAAAGTAGGAGTACAGTGTAGTAGCTGTAACATTCTCCACCAGGGCTACTTAAGCAGCGCTCGAATGACTGTTTGCCCGCATTTGTGTTGATGCCTGCATTGGACTTAACATCCTGAGCGTGCTCTTCAAGACTCAAGCTCTGACAGGGTTTGTCAGGGCAATAGTTGGGGGAAATGGATGGCACATTTAGCAGGGTGGCCACAGGCCAGGGAAGTCAGGAGAAAAAAAAAATGGTCAGGGAAATTTTCCCAAATAAAACACAAAATGCTATCCCTGCACTCAGTCAGCTAGCAACTCCATCCCCAATCCTTTCAGCTGCCTTTTTTGCATTTGAACCTATCCTGTTTCTTATTTCTTGTGAAATATCAGTTGTTCGTTTTTTGTTCTTTTGTGTAAACGATTTTTCTCAAATTAAGATTTGTTAAATTGTTTTGCTCTATTATTGAGTATATACTGTTATTGGACATGTGTCCAACAGAGAGCTAAGAAGCATGTGCAACGAGCAGCAGTTATGTTGAAGTTGATAATAATACTTTTTTTATTCTTTAAAATGTGTTTGCTAAAATTCAACAACATCGAATAAAGTGTGCTTTCCTTATTCAAACTTTCCTTCCCTGGGAAACAATTTTAAACCCTTATAATCTAGCTGGACTTGTAACAAAATGTAGTGTTTTGCCAAGCTTCTAATTGCAATTGCGTTTTTATTTTTCATTATGACAAATAAAATTATATGTATTAACGAGTATGTTTTGGTCGGGGAATTTTGGATTTTAGTCAGGGAAATTGAAAATGAAAATGTTGTGGCCACCCTGATTTATCCAGCCTTGCATCTATGGAAATGGGGAATTACTTTTACATGGTGGCCGCAGGTCAGGGAAGTCAGTTAAAAGTAAAAAAAAAATTAGTCTTGGAAATTTGTGAGTGGTCAGGGAAATTTTCCCAAATAAAAACGAAATGCTTTCCCTACACTCAGTCTTCATTTTTGAATTTGAACCTATCTGGTTTCTTATGTTTTCTTACGAAATTATCAGTTGTTAGTTTTTTGTTCTTTTATGTAAATAATTCTTCTCAAAATAATATCTGTTTTCCTCTATAACTGAGTATATGCAGTTATTGGACATGTGTCCAACGAAAGGCTAAGTAGCCTGCAGGTGTAACAAGCAGCAGTTATGTTGAAGTTGATAAAAATGCTTTTTTTATTTTTTTAAATTTGTTTGCTAAAATTCCACAGCACCAAATAAAGTGTGCTTTCCTTATTCAAATTTACATTCCTTTCCTCGGAAACAATTTTAAGCCCTTATAATCCAGCTATATGTGCAACAAAATCTAGTGTTTTGCCAAGCTTCTAATTGCAATTGTTATTTTATTTTTCATAAATGACAAAAAAATTGATATGCATTAACGAGTAAGTTTTGGTCAGGGAATATTGTATTTTAGTCAGGGCCATTGAAAATGAAAATTTTGTGGCCACCCTGCTATTAACTTAATTTTTCACATGTTTTTGACAAAAGATGATTTTCTAATCTACTCGGACAAGTATTTTAATGGTACAAATAGTCGCTAACCTCCTAATAAACTCATTTTAATTAGTTAAGGGGGAGCTGAACTGCATGTTTTGCTATGGGGAAATTTTAAAACATACTTTAAAAAAAACTACTTGTTATAATACAAAAATAAA
>JAQGCC010006152.1:0-10583 GCA_034698905.1 Xestoiulus laeticollis
AACCCCTCTGTCATCTATGAACAGCAGAAATACAATTTTTCCCAAATGCTGGAGAGTCTACACACTAAAGCTGCTTTTGAAGTATTTTGAGCACTTCTTAAATAAGCGTAAGAATGTTAATAAGATATTAACTTTAAAAACTAATCTTTAAAATCAATGAAAATATGAATCTTATAATATGGCATGATAATCATAGTTTTCCTTTACATACTACCACTTTGAGGTATCATCAAATTTATACATAGGCTTACATGTATATTTTATTCTGATTAAGTTTTAAAAAATGTCTTATGTAAATACGGATATGACGAAATTTTAACACTTCAGACATTACCCCAATTAAAATTCGTATTTAAAATTAACATAGTGTAGTTCAAACATGTAAAGTATAAATTAATTTTAAACTACCAGGAGCATTTATGCTGTATATACATATGAAAAATGTCACACTTATCAAAAGTCGATTCCCAATTGTTCGTATATGAAGCAATATAAGTTCTGGAATTTGAAATAGTTTTTATGGCTTCATCACAATAGGTCTTCAATGACAAATATCAAGAGGCAACTCAATCAAACCATGACGAGTCAAATCCTTCGAATGACTGAATTGTAAACATTTGATTTCAACTGAAACATGCTCAATTGCAAAGCTAATAACTAATCATGGTCAAATAAACGTACGTGATTACATTCGTTAATTCCTTAATTAGAGATACATTTGCATCTGTATATTTACTGTACAATTGTACATATGGGGTACCTCAGACCTAGTCTAGCCACCATTAATAATGTACACGTCCGCCATTAAATTCATTACATTGACTGTATCTCTACGTATTATCTCGTGCGTGCAATCTGGTATTACAATGTTCCATAGCCTGAACAAACACGGTTTTCAGCACTCCTATACATAAACGATCCTGGATATATTCTATATGGAGAATAACAACTACTCTACGCCTTTTGCA
Source organism: Xestoiulus laeticollis (assembly GCA_034698905.1). Lineage (NCBI taxonomy): Eukaryota > Metazoa > Arthropoda > Diplopoda > Julida > Julidae > Xestoiulus > Xestoiulus laeticollis. The sequence goes on from JAQGCC010006152.1 coordinate 969, forward strand.
GTATCAGGCTAATTGGAGTCATTTGGAATAATTGAGTTTACATAATCGGCTACTAATTCCCCTATAAATTACTGCTACAATACAACGCAGTAAATGATAGGTTGGAATTAAAGCATTAGGGTAACACGAGAGGAACAAGTAGAAAAAGCCTATGAACTATTCGAAAAAAACTATTGAAAACTACTCGTGAAACCAGACGTTTTCACCACTTATCCTCGCTCACTTAACCAACAACCGAAGCAGCAAATGCAAGCATTCGAGGAAATTCGGCTTATTACGAGATTACTTTCAACTATATCTTTACACTGATGCAAACATGCATTGAATGACTTCAAAGTATGATGCAACTATAGATATGGAGAACTGAGCTTTTTAACCAAAATTAGCAATTCCATCTTCCTTTTACTATGTATTAATCTGTCCTATGGATTTTAATTACCATTACTTACTAAGCAAATGAGACTTCATTGGATATATGATTATATTTTTAAGATCCCACTCTAATACAAATATACAACAAGGCTTAGAAATTTCCATTGGGATAACAAGGCTGCAGTGTGAGACAATTATAATTATGACATTTTTCCTTAGTCCCTTTTCTCAAAAAAAATTATAGATTAGGGCATGCAATATCAGTTCCCAAATTAAATCATATAAGACACCGGATATTGTTTCCCTTGCGCAATTTATGTAATTGTGATTTAGTTAATACATCATGTTATTAAAATGTATGTTTGAAAAATCATTCAATTATTCAGAATTACATATCAAAGGCAATTATATAAGTCAATTTGGTGACCTTTTCATATATTGGATGCTAAATACGATTAATTGACCCTGGTCACGAATTCAATTTTGTCTTAGACGAAATAAAAATCAGACGAGTTGCTTGAATTCTTGTGACGAAATTTCAGCGGTATATATTTTACCGACAAGCTCTTGGCTCTGCAGTTGTGTTTTGACGTGGCTGAAATTTACAAATTGATACTTATGCTGTATTGGCGCTTTATTTACATCACGTGTTCAGTATAGTCATATTATAATGGCGCTTCATTAAACTACCTTTCAGGATGCAATAGCTTCACTTTAATTTATGGTTTACAAAAATCTGGTTATTATTCTATAAAGTTGACATGGACATGTTATTTTCTTCATACGTCCATTTATCCTACCATATTAACTTGTCCAATTTTTATTTCGTCTAAGACAAGACCTCATCAGTTAAGGGGGAACTGAACTGCATGTTTTGGTATGGGAAAATTTTAAAACATACTTTTAAAAAAACTACTTGTTATAATACATAAAAAAATTGATAAAAATGCAGTATTTTTGTAGCTACTGTATGATCAAAATTTCATAATTTTTCTATTTATAAGGAATTTTTAAAAAATTAAAAACTAAAATACTTTTGATTTTTTTGGAATACACAACGTGCGAGTACCTGCTGCCACCTAGTGGCGTATTTTAGTATTTAATTTTTTAAAAATTCCCTATAAATTGGAAAATTATGAAATTTTGATCATGCAGTAGCTACAAAAATACTGCATTTTTATCAATTTTTATTTTTGTATTATAGCAAATAGTTTTTTTAAAAGTATGTTTTAAAATTTCCCCATAGCAAAACATGCAGTTCAGTTCCCCCTTAATTAAAACAATACTCCAAACTGCTTTGAAGTAAAACGTTTGTGAGCTATATGGTCATTTCTTGGTCTTTTTGTGAAAAAAAGGTGATGTTTATAAGAAAAATAGCCTTTTGTTTAGTATCTAAGAATTTTGGTGAGACGTAAAGTAATAACCATCCAAACAAGGGGCTTTCGCAAAACTTAAGAAAAAAAAAGAGGGATTAAAAGAGGCAGGCTCAGTTCATGTTTTCAGAGTTGAGCGTCGAGCAAATAAGAAACAAAAACATGATTACACGTATGAAACATAAGCCGATATCGAAATACATTCATTAATCTTAATGATGAGCGCTTAAAGTTGGCCGCCTGTATAGAACCAGCCTGAAAAGTTTAATCTAAAGGGAGAAACAACGCTGTGAGCATCCCATTAAGGCTGAACAGTTTCATTTTGAGGACAAATGAAGGCAAGGCGGATGCGAACATCACCTTCATCTTATATGGCACATATAGTGGCAAAGGCGGGTTGAAAACCCCATAAAAGCCGTTATGGCATTATGTTGTGGGCATTTAGCGAGAGTGGGCTGCTGCTCAAATTCTTTAGTTATGATATTAAAAGCGAGTCTCAAGACGAGAAAGGGACTCAGCGCCCTCTGACAGACATTGGTCAGCTTTTCCGTAGAAGAGGACCACTGTGACACCTTCGCCTATCCTAATTATATTCACTTTCAGCCAAAACAAACACAGAAAATTACACTCCACTTCAGATGATGGTGAAACTAAGATGTTTTCTGACGATGACCAAATAACCACTCGTAGCTGAAACGCTAATCTTGGTGCCAAACGAATAGAGGCTAAAGCAATATGGAAGATTGTTACTACCTTATGTATTTTTTCGGAAATAAATACTTCAGAAATTTGATTATTTTTATATAATCTTAACAAATTTGTATTTACAATGTAGCTGTATATCTACGGATGCAAAATACAGTGAACCGTACTAAAAGGGATCACCCAAAAATGGCCAAGTATCCAGTTGATCACTATAGAGAGAAAACTTACATGTATGCACTAAAAACAATTGATTAAAAGTGGACACTATATCAGGTGTTTCTGTATGAAGTGATATAATGTACACTGCAAATGAAAACATCTTAAAAACTGTCCACGAAATAATTAAGACGTTATGATGCATCTTCTGCATTTCTTTTGTTTACTGTCCGTCTTATTACAAAATGCAACTAATTTTAAGTTTAAAAAAGTGGTGAAATTGAGATCTATCTTTGCATCTTATTTTGTGGACACTTAATTTTAATTAAGATGTTTTGATGTGCAGTGTATGCCATAGCATTTCCCATTTAAGGCAGTATATGATATGCATTATAAGCCTACATGTACATGTTTGTCTGAATACAGTTATGGTCACAATGTATAATCATGCCAGATTTTTTCAATTTTTAACAGAAATTAAACAAATCTAGAGATATATATGGGCATTTATACAGTACGAATACTCCCCTATGTTCATATTTGGACAAAGATATGATACATACACTCTCGTATAAAATTATTTATGGACAAAGTGTCTAATTTCACACAATAATTAATGTGTCTAATTTCTGATATGTCCCTATATGGAATTTTCACAATATATCCATTTATGAGCCATATATCATTGATCAACCACGTAGTGGACATACATTTAAGGACAGAGACTTTTGCAGAATAATTTAGTTTAACTGGTTATCTTAATAGGAAGTTGATGTTGGTCGTTAAAATGCACATATTAACTTTCTTTAGACAATTAACTGATATAGCAGGATGTAAAATACTACCAAGGGCTAGGGTCAACGAAGATGATATTTTCGCAGAAACCCAGTTCAATCTGTCGTCGGATGCATTAGCGTACTTGTCCAAATTGCCCCCGGCTTAAACATAACAAATTCGCTGCAAATTAAGCCATAAATGTTTGCCTGAAACTCACTTTGGCAAACATCCTTCACCTTCCTAGTGCCAGATTTTCATGACATAAAATTGATATTTGCATGAACTGAATTTAAGCAACAACTTAGCTTCATTTTATGAATTAATTTACATGCTAATCCATCGTTTGGCTTTGCTTTCAGCAATATCCATTACGTGTATAATGATTTGCAAAATAGTTGCATGCCTCATTCATTCGCTAGAATTTCTAGGGAAATCGCTTCAATTAAATGGACAACGAAGCGGAAAAAATGCGAAAAATCTTTTCAGTTGGTAATATTTCATGCCAATAAGGAAACGTTAACTCTTAAAATATACGTTTAATTAAATCTAACAGAATGCGTGCACATTATTGGTAGTTCATTAAAAATGATGGGAGATACACGAAAATATTTGGAAGATGAATAGGTTGAAAATATGTTGTGTTACATACACAACATTTACATATGCATGTAAAGGTAGAAGCTTCCAATGAATGTATATTTTACAAAATAATTAATCAATGTTTTTGGCAAAATGTGTCAGAAGGGTAGTAAGGAGATAAACTAAATAAGATGGTTACATGTATTTTTTATGAGATTGTTTGGAAACTATATACAACAAAACCCCATTTTTAGGACAGAATCATCGATCTAACTGAAAAATTACAAAAGTTATCAATAGTTTACTAACTTAATTTTGTAACACTGTTCCTGTTATGTATTTTGATAATTTCATACAATTTATGGTAACTATGAATAAATTTGCTTTCAATATTAAAATACAATTTATACAAGGTAAAGAATTGCTCTTTTTGCCAATTTCTAAGCAAGAAGTTATTCGTAGCCTTAAAGACATATTTTTTAAAAATCTAGCCCCGAGATTGTTGTCAACTGAATTGTCATTGAGAAAATTCAGCGAAGGATACCATTAAAATCAAGTTATATCTGTATACGTATTTTTGTGCCTGGCTCGTTCAAAGACAAATTTCGCTGTCACTTCCAATCAGAAAATGCATGCTTTTTTTTGTAAAATTGGGGGCTTGGGATGTTACATTTTATCATCCAGCAAAGTTCACTCAAAGGTGGTTTGTATATACAATTTCTGACACTTTTGCCAAGAGGCCTCCGAGGACTGTTTTTTTTTCTAAGTTAAAAAATGTGTACTGGATTGAATTGAGTGAACCAGGAAAAATGGCGGTTTGTGACAAGAGTTGTCAGCGAATATGGACCGCGTGTCAGAGTAAAAGCCACCGCGCTAACAATTTCATTCATATTGCTTTAAGCGAGATAATCTACTTGGCAACACCAAATAAGATTCTATTAGGATTTTAAAAATTGTGCTTACTCAAAACTGCAGACAAACTTTGTGCTAATCACAGCTAATGGTATAAGACCAGAAATAACACTGACAATCCTTGACAAATATATACATGTACACTGTATAATGAAAGCTAAAAAGTACTTATAATGTTAGGTCAAATAACATTAATCATAATAAAATATTTTTTATACATTTAGCGAAAAAACTCGATTTTTTTTCTGTAGATTGTAGGATGAGATGATGCATTGAGATGGTTTGAGCAGAAGCTGTTTACTTAATTCATATTGTGTCTTGTAATTGAAACCGAGATGTATCATATTATACATACATGCAAGTTATCAGTTCAGCTTACTACTATTAGCCAATGTGAAAACACGAAGACATTAAAATGAAACCCAAAAGGTGAAATTATTGAAGCGAGACACCTGATCCCCATCCCAACCCATTAAATTGTTGGTAAAGCATGTCACCGTTTTGTTTTCGACAGTATTTCTGTGATGCAATCATATGACCCGGTCTTGAGAGCCATTAATCATGTTTCGTAGACGGGAGAGACTCCTCTTAAATCATCTCCAATCCACAACATTCAGCAAATCGATCAACGACAATATACCAGGCGAAAACATGCTCAACGTGACCAAATATACATTTTTAGAGAAGCTATTATGGCCATTGTAATGACTGTTGGGTTAGTGAGAGTTTTATGATAAAATTGAATATATAAGCTTTGTACTAAGGTCAGGTTGTCATAATATGTCATTCAATAGCAATTAGCGTCAATTGCTACACGATTGTTGTTCCTTGTACTAACCGAACACTAATAATAATGCAGGCAAACACTAACAGCATAGCAGCAAGCAGTGTTTGCCCATTTCAAAGGGCAACCGCTTAGCAAATTTGTTGGATTAAAACATAAACCTGAATTTTAAATGGATTGTTTCGTAATATGTTTATTAAGAGTCACGATAATAATGAACTAATGTAAACATTTGTAATTTAATTAAAATCTTACAACTATCTGAAACATCCTTTTTTACAATATAGAATATAGCAACTTTTCAAAAAACTTCAGTATCGACAAGCAGTTTTGAAAAATACATGCATGTTTAATGAAGAGATCAAGAAAGCGTTCTAAATGTAACCTTTAAGATTAAGAAAGACTCAATACTGCTCGCATAATAATACGTAATTTTTTTTTACAAAAATTAACAGAACATATCTACGAGCGTATACAGTTCGTTGGGGCCCAACAATTACATTCCTTATTTTTTTCTATTATCAAACCCAGGCGTGTATGGGTTAATGGGTGGTCTTTAATTAATTTAATGCATCTAATTTTATTAGAGCATGACTATACACATTCGGTGCATGAGTAACGAAATTATTATTGATTAGCTTTCATCATTTTTCACATCAATTAAGACGATATTATTGCGCTGCGACGCTTTATTGCACCAAATAATGGCTTTATTAATGCTGCAACAGAGCGCATGGCCACGAATACGTCAGTTGAATCATGTTCATGTTAGGCTTAACAGATTTAACGAACGCAAATTAATGGGGATCAGGATTTAAATGAGACTCCATCTGACAATCGTCAAATTGCCTGTTGGACTGTAAATCAAACCAAATCCTTCAACATGGGTATTTTACAGCAACCAGGTTAACAAACGGATAAAAATTAATATCACACCATTCGCAGTCTAATCACAGTTTAGTAAGCGTTCTTATGCATCATTTTTAGGTATGAGCAATTAAATTTTGACAGAGTAGTAAATTCTAGATGTTACATTTTGTTTGTTGTAGTTTCAATGATACAAACATTGGTTTGAGTTAGTGACTAATCATCATTTGTTATTGAAATAGTAAAACATTCCAGGCTTTAATCACACATTGTATTAAAATAAACATTTTTGTTTAAATCCTGAAATTGGTTTCAGTAAGATTTCAGATAAAATTAATGTTAATAGTAAACAAATAGTTATTACAGCATCAGATTATGTGTTTGCTAGTTTTCTCATGTACTTTATATGCATAACACAGTTTATTGACAGATTTGTCTGCGCATTAATTCAACGAATGTCGAAATATATCCATGCGATAGTAATCACGTCATTTTTGTCTAGAAAATATTTAAATCATTTTGAATAAGTGATGATTTCTAAATGTAAAGGTGCTCTGAGTCTATTACAACACGTCAATACATGTTTATCCAAAAAGGGGGCATTTAAATTGATATTTAATGTGCAAATACATTAAGATTGACTGTAAACGTCCGGTGTGTTGTTAATTTAATTTGGAACATATTTACTTCGTGGAAATAAATGAATGCTTAGCTACAATGGCCATACGTTTTGTGCTATAAATATAAACATCTCGATTAATTTGCAATTTATCCATGAATGCAAAATTTATGTTTTAAGTACAGCTGAGGATTTAATTTTTTTTAAACATTTTGCATATTATTAGAAAATGAATATATACGACAATGATATATTTAACCAAACTTTTATAAATGCTACTTAAAGATTTTAATTCTCTCTCAGTCTTACTATTAGACTATTCCCAAGGAAATTGTTTAAAACTACCAAATATTGGAAAGAGTGTCAACAACCAAGCAAGATATGTTTGCATACTCTAAGAGGCAGCTATTTTTAAAAACACTGCTATATAGTAAAGTTAGATACTCTAAATGAAGGCAAACTGCGTCATTAACCTACACTCTGAAAAAATTAGGTTCATTAAAGGTTCTTTAGAGAAATGTCGCCATTTTTTAATACAGGTTCTTTAAAGAACCCATAAAAAGGTTTAAATTATAGAACCTTAGCAGGTGCATTTAAGAACCAGTAAAGAGCTAGTTCAATTGATAGAACGTAAAAAGATGCGATATAGAACATTTGTAAAGGTTCAATTCAAAGAACCGTGAAAAGTTACATTTAAGAACCTTATTAGAGGTTCAATTTATAGAACCTTTTTGGGGGCTCTTCATAGAACTTTAAAAGGTTCTGCTAATGTAGCAAGGCATTAAACCTATAAAGGTTCTATATGGTACAGTTTTTTTTAAAGAGTGTAGCAAAGAGTATTTTTAAACATTATAGGGCTGCAATTCTAGAAGGTGATATTTAGATAACAAGATGCTCCTGTTTTATACCCTTAAATGAAGGCAAACAGTGACAGCTATATTGCAAAAGAAACATTAAAAATTAATGTTGTCAAACTATGATAGTAACCATTCAATATGTATTTACCTATTTTTAAGCGCCAGCATCTTGGAATGTCATATTGAAAAGCAAGATGCACATATCTAATACCCCCAGATAAAGGCAAACAGTGACAGCACCCAAACAAGTAGTGTTTGCCTACTTTCAAGGGGCAGCTATCTTGTAAAAAGCCATGCAGCAGTATTGAAAAGTATTAAACTCCTGTTTTATTTTAAAAACATACAGAAATGTTTTATAAAACATGTGTTCTTTTCACACATGATATCGTATTGATTGCTACGGTGGCCAATATCTCACCCTGTAGCGCGAGACAATCCTCGACAAGGTGCAAGCAGAGAGACGAGTTTCATATGTTTTAATGAAACTAATAATTTCATTTCAAGCTATCATAGTGCATCTTCAACCGAGTGTGTAGAGAGGAATGCGTCTTATTGCTATTTCATAATTCTCATAAGCCTACTTGAAATTTTTGAATTGCGACGAACTAAAGAATGATTAACGAGCCATGGCATTTAATACTCTCGAGTTCGCATCTCAGCAGTCACGTGATCCGTCATAAACACTCGCAGCGCCATTTTAGTCTTTTTTTTTTCATTGGCCTTCTTCCCTAGTGGTAATTATTTGCTTCAATTCTCTGCTGCACGTCGAAATACAGGTTTCTTTCTCAGGCATTATCGTTGACGTTTAGCAGTAAGTCAATTACGGTAAATGTATATTTCAACTGCGATAGTTGACTCGCATCAAATTGCACCATTGATTTTTAGCTTTTGCTGCAATAGATGCCCTACATACAGTATATTCTCTATACCATCTGTAATGGAAATGTCTTCACCGACACCCGCAACGACGCCATCTTGCCTTCTTTTCTAACCGTAATCCACCATTTAAGGATGGCTAAAAAAACTGCCACGTTTTGCTTGACTCGATGAAAGCATTTGATGAATTATTACATCTGCATTCCATCGATGAAACTTCTGGTTTTAGGACTTCTAGTCTCGCCACATAGCAGCATGTTTAGAAATTAAAGCTAGATTACAAAAAAATATTGTTCTAGCACAGATTCTCACACAGACATTTGTGGCACAGCTAAACAGTTGTTACACAATGTTATTAATATTACCACAATTGGGTGAGAAAGTTTGGTGGGCTAATATCCATGTGATAAAAAGTCAGGTTATACAACGACATAATACAGTTCTGTGACAGAAGCCTTACAAGGACATGTCACCACACCTAACCTAAACAAATCTCCCAACATTATTTGAAATAGAATCTAAATCTTTGTGTGGAAAGTGTCCAGTCACCATGCACATATTAGAGGGTTTTAGCAGGTTTCCTAATTTAATCTTGACGACATTGGCAGCACTGGTTTTTTTTTTGCCAATGCGCATGCGTGGGGACGACATTAATGAGATTGTGGTTGAGGGGACACGACAATTTAATTAGTTTAACGTCATACCACAACGTGGTATTGAGGAGCATAACGATTTTTA
>JAQGCC010006153.1:0-10583 GCA_034698905.1 Xestoiulus laeticollis
GGAAAATTATGAAATTTCGATCATGCAGTAGCTACAAAAATACTGCATTTTTATCAATTTTTATTTTTGTATTATAATAAGTTGTTTTTTTAAAAGTATGTTTTAAAATTTCCCCATAGCAAAACATGCAGTTCAGTTCCCCCTTAATTTCAGGAGCAAATCTAAAACCAGGAAGAATTATACGTATATTAGTAAATAAACTAAAAATTGCAAGCCACATCATGCTGAAATTTCATAAAAAACATGTCTGTATTTCTGGTCATGGATAAAACTAGAATTTTTCATAGATATCATGCTTAAAATTAAATGGTAGAATTCTTCCAGATTTTAGATTTTCTCCTGAAATTAAGAAATTTATGGATGTCAAATTATAGAATTTCATTATTACGGTTATAATATATATAATTTATTAATACCATTTAATTTTAAGCATGATATCTATTAAAAACAGTAGTAGTATCCATGACTAGAAATATGATCTTGTTTTTTATGAAATTTCAGGATGTTGAAATATGTTGCAATTAGTAGTTTCATTGATCAAAAATACAGCAGTCAAAAAAAATATATATATATATATACATTTTTAATATATATATATGTTTAATGTTTTGAGGAAATACTAATAAAACACACTTGCTCAGAAATATAACCGTAATAAGGAAATTCTATAATTTGATATCCATAAATTTCTTAATTTCAGGAGCAAATCTAAACCCAGGAAGAATTGTACAGAAAAATATCGTAAAATCCGAAAGTTTTGTAATTACACCGAAACCAGTGACAATATAGTTTAAACTTCAAGATAAAAACATGTTCAACATGCAAGAAGGATTCTGCTTCAATTAACTTACCAATTTCTACCAATTTTCCAATACATACTGACTTTTACGTACGTATACTACTAATATATGTGTATCGTGAACTAATTGCCGAACACATGTGGATGTAAAAAACCAACAGAAGCACATATTATATAAATTAACTGATCCAATAACAGCACGCCAGCACGTGCACTAACTATTGTTTGATTTTGCAACCACGATCCTGTTTCAATACATCATATATGGGTGTATAAATAATGAATATTATAAAAATACATATTATATACACATTTTAAAACTCCACAATCTCCTAATAGCACCTATATAGTTGTGTATTATATGTAAAAATGTGCGTATATTTATTATATAATTTTAATTGATACAGGATTCAAAGTCGATCACCTGATCGTACCACCGAAAGCATTGTTCTTTGCATGACAACTGTCATTATAACAGATGTTAACCATAGTCATTAGACGTACCGGTACCAAACAAAACAAACTTAGATATAATGCATATAGTTTGGCTTATAGGCATATGCATATTAACCTAAATATTTCAATTAAAATTCAGCTCAGTACATATCAGTACAATCAACAAACAAATGCCATGTGGTAGGGGAGAAAATTGTATCCATTTTCAGCTATTAAAGAATCGCTTCATTCTAGAATGATTCCTGCAATTTGCGATGCACCCCACGCATAGTATATTTACGCATCAAAGAATAGAGCATCACATGATTCTAGCATGAATCCAGGACACAAACGAGTTTTGGTAAAAACATAGTGCTATAGTGCTATCAGCAATTAAAGAATAGCTTCATTCTAGAATAAATCTGGGATGATTCTGGAATCAACGATTGCGATCGAACATTTTGTTTTCGATACCATTCAGAACACATTAAAATCAAGAATGATTCTAGAAAAGACAAACTAGTTTGTGTCCTGGATTCATGCGAGAATCATGTGATGCTCTGTTCTTTGATGCGCCGCTATACAATGTACAGGTGCATCGGGAATCGCAGGTATGTCTTTAGGAATCATTCTAGAATGAAGCGATTCTTTAATCGCTGATAGCACTATGTTTTAAGCTTTTCTAGAATCATTCTTGATTTTAATGAGTTCTAAATGGTATCGAAAACCAGATGTTCGGTTGCCATCATTGATTCCAGAATCATATCCCAGATTCATTCTAGAATGTAGCGAATCTTGTTTTACAAATCTGGCAGCCCTTTCCTTGGACCGGCATTTCCATATCCTGGATCTTATAGTTATCCGATGAGGGTTCCAGACAGATGTGTAATATATCAACATGGGGTAAACCTGAGTTGTGTAGCCAATTTACGCTACATTTTCAGGGCATTAATCAAAGATGCAAGACGTCGCTCAGTCATTGGTTATTCGCAACCCCAATAATCATGGTTAAACGATGATTCCAAGACAGATTACCAGAAATGTAATCTCCCTGAAACTTTGTGGTTGAAACTACAGCAACTTGGAAATACTTAGGAGGGCATGTCTTACATTTAGCCTACGGGAAAAACGCATCAGAAGCATATTGTTTGAATATCTGATCGCTTATGCCAACGCCAAATAAAGCCCTGTGGGGCCCTTAGAGAGTCGAAATCTCAGGGCCCTTTTCCCAACCCCATTCCCAATTATCCCTACGGAGAGGGCTGCAAAAATCCTAATGGCTCTCTTGTAAAACAACGCAGGGACAAATCAACATTTGATGTCTGGTATCAGGCCTTATTTGTTGTCGCAGCCGCGGGGCCCATGGGCACTGCCTACTTAGTAATCAGTCTATCAGACACTGCCCGTACATAGTGAAGCACCGAACCACGACTGCAGTCTCCTCGACTCGAGCATGAAATGAACAGGTTTTCTTTACGAGTATACGAGTTTAATGTGTCGTGCTTGGACTCCATCGAAGCATGTAGTATGCCATGTGGCAGGGGGCAAAGTGCCAGATTTTTTAAGGTGAACTTTAGACTGTCGTGGTCGTTTTTTGGAGAACTATCCCGGCATTTGCCTTTATGTGCCCATACGGGCGATTAATGAAGGTTGTGGGAAACCACGAAAAACCACAACCTGGATAGCAGACAGGGGTTTGAACCCGGGTCTCCCGAGTTCAAGGAGCTAAGCACAACCACTAAGCCAACCTAGCTTGTCGGTAAAATGACGTTCGGAGTATTCCTGCAGCCGAGAAATACGAAACATTTACGCAAAGAGGCGAACAGGCTCCGTACACTAGAAATAAACAGCCTACACGTTTGTGAATGCCGCATACGTGTATCCGGCTTTAATTAAATATCTGAGTAACTTTCTGACACCTCCGAAATTCCGTAACATAAATGTTATCGGTATTCGGATTAAGAAAGCGCTAAGGCCGGAATTCATAGTCGTCGAAGTAGTACTTTTTTGTATACTTTTAGCACACAAGTAGTACTTATTCGATGACTATGAATTCCGGCCTAAGATTAGTAACGTAGGCACACATATTACTATATATTTACATATCAGATTTCAGCATTATATATATGTATACACGGTTTTTACCTTCTGCAGTACTGCTTCCATCCAACTATCCATCTAAAATAAAGTTGTTTTGAAAGCTATATATATTCTTAGTGATATCAGTCAAAGAGGAATTAAAAAAAACGATATCACCAGCTGTATTTATAGGGATTGACCTCACTTGACAACAACATAATGACCTTGTTAGCATGTTGAGCAATATTCATCTCAAACATGTATATCATGATGACACCTCGGACCTCGTCCAAGATGACACAATCAAACAACCGATAATACATGTATTAATTACCATTAACATGTACTGAATGCACGTCGTCCGCTTGCAATTGAAGTAAAAATTCAAAATAAGATAAACATCTCAGCAGTTTCTATTCATGACTGTTCAAAATGATGCACAAAATTCACAAAATTAGAACGTATATAGGCCTACTTATGAAAATTTCAAAATTGCATAACTTTTTACCTTTATTTGTCAGGTGGCAAGTAGAATGCTACTCACGTTGGCTCTTACACTTAAAGAGGTACCCAAATTCAGTCTTTTTTATATAAAATTACATAACTTACAACACATGTCATTTTGAACTATTTTTTAAGGAATTCTAAAAATTACGACATTAGACGACTCGCTGTAAGCCGATAGGCGGCTGAGAGGTGACAGAATGTAAGCCGAGAGCCGACAAAATTGAAATGCGGAAAGGGCAAATCATAAATCACTATCGAAAAATATCCGAAATGAGAACTTTCAAGCAAAATATGCAATCATGATTGAATAAATATATTATTAACGATAATTTCCTAACTTTTTGACTGTGATTGAATGCAATTGTATTTCCCAAATTTGGTGTGAATATTGGGAAATATAATTTATGGTTTGCCCTCCACGGCTGCCAGCTTACAATAATAAAAAATTCAGCCTAAAATCGGCTTACTATCAGACAGATTTCGGCTTACTAAAAGACGAATATCGGCTTACATGCTGTCGATAAAAATTAATAATAAAAGCTGATATAAAAAGCTCCTAAACTGGAATTTTAGTAAAAATAGCTAATTTTTGAAATCAGATAAGAAAATTTTGGGTTATTCGAAGGAAATTAAACTAGAAATTGAATAGGACAACTCAAATTAACCATTTAAAATGCTTTTAAAACATTTTCTAAACAAATATGCATACACTGTACATGATACAAATAAAAATTGTAACTATTTGCAAATTGTTTTTAAATAAATGAAAGATGAAAAACTCAGATGATAAAGTGATTACTTTTTTCTCCTATTTCTGCTAATAGTTTGCCATCCTTCGTCTTCTTGCGTTTCGACATCCATATCTGCAATAATTTAAGAAAATGTTTGAAATGTTGCTTAATTATGAACAGTTTTAGCCAAATAATATTTATTTTACCCTCAGATTGGGACTTTTTTTCAGACTCGTTGGACACGGACTGATTCGGCGATGCGGTCGTAACTACTACAGCATCGTTTTCTTTAGTTATCCTCTGAAACGTGATTGAAAACTTAGAAGTCACAGAAAAGTCTACTTCATAAAATACAGACGGTTCTCGATACAGTGAAATCTCTCTGTAACGGACAGTCACGGGACCAACAAAGTTGTCCGTTGCAGAGAGGTGTCCTTTAGGGAGGGTAGAAATTTAAAATAAAAAATAAATAACTTCATTATGCACACTATAGGAGAGCTCACGTTACTAATCTTAGCGCTTCTTGTCTACATTCGGCTAATTTGATAGATACGGAAGCTGAGAGGAACCAATTTCCAGTTTGAAGGACACAAGATGTCTGCCTATAGCCATCATTACATGCGAAATTAAAGCAAATAGACGAAGCACCATTATAACGTAATCATTGGTGTAAAAATACAGAATATCACAAGTTCAGACTGTCCACTCGAGCCTCCTTCAATTAATCAAAAACTTATCTTATCGTGGATAAGTTTCATAATGTGAGCACCCATTATTGTATACATAAAGGAATGCAAAACGGTTAATTTGCTTTTTTGTTCAATACAATATACATCTATATAGGTAACCTTAACGAGCACTAGATAGAATAATTTTGTTTAGCGCAAATAATAGTAATTATTATAAGAAATTAATTAAATCTCGTGAGAAAATCGAAAACAGCTCCATGTGAAAGCACCCAAAATGTCCGTTTAGGAGAGGTAAATTTATATCTTGGTGACAAAAAATGGGTTGTCCGCGTCCGTTAGAGTGGTGTCCGTTGTGAAAGGGGGTGAAAATATATTGTTTTCCTATAATTTGGGCAGGGGAATCCCAAAACTGTCCTTAAGGAGAGTTTTTGCTGGGGAGGGGTGTTCGTAAGAAGGGATTTCACTGTATAACGAACTGTACAGGTTTTATGAAGCTGTAACACGACTAGAACATACCTGTTCCCCTTCTTCCAAAGTCAGCTTCGGCAGCGTGCTTAGGACTTTACTCAATTCCTGGCTGTCTTCTCGAAATAGTCGATAGAAAGTGCAAAACTTGTTGGCGATTTCTGAAACGCTGCCATCGTCCGCAACAGTGCTGAACTCTTCGTTCAAAAAATCTTCCAAAAACTCCTGGACTTCGTCTTGTTCCAAACCATCTATGAACAATAAAAGTATGATTTAACATTCATATGCGGTTAAGGATTTACCGATATAATGTCATGAATTTTGTGTATTTACTGTTTTCTTCGAAATACTGCTCTACTGCACCGATAAGCCATTTCGCCTTTACCCCGCTTTGGATGCCACCCATGCTGTGCTGAACTGCCAACTGCCATAAAAACAAATACAATTATGTCCAAATGAGCGGACACATTCTAGGACAAATGCTCACAAGGACGTTTTCTCGCATGCCATACCTGACTTGTCGTCTGCACATATAAATATTTAACAATATATCCAATTTGGGTTAGGTTATTAGCTGTGGGGAAAAGCCAATGTGTTAGAACCGATGACCGGATAGTTAAGCACATATAAATATCTGGCAATATATGACCAATTTGGGTGAAGTTAGGTCAGGTATGGTTAGGTTATTAGCTGTGGGGAAACGTCCTTGTGAGCATCTATCCTAGACCAGTTGAATGGATAGTTATGCACAAGGAAAACGTCGCACTTACAAAATTTGGGCATTGAATGGATGATCATTTCAAAATTAGGGTTTAGATAAGGTGTGGGGAAACGTCCATGTGAGCAACTGTCCTAGAAACTTTGACTGGATAGTTACGCTTATGGAAAACGCCGCACACACAAATATTGGGCAATATATGACTATTTGGACTTAAGTTAGGGTTTAGATATGGTGTGGGGAAACGTCCATGTGAGCAATTGTCCTAGAACCTTGGACTGGATAGTTGCGCACAGAGAAAACGCCGCACACACAAATATTGGGCAATAGATGACTATTTGGACTAAAGTTAAAATGTAGATATGGTGTGGGGAAACGTCCATGTGAGCAACTGTCTTAGAACCTTTGACTGGATAGTTGCGTACAGGGAAAACGCCGCACACACAAAATTTGGGCATTAGATGACTATTTGGACTAAAACTAGGGTTTAGATATGGTGTGGGGAAACGTCCATGTGAGCAACTGTCTTAGAACAATTGACTGGATAGTTACGTACAGAGAAAACGCCGCACACACAAAATTTGGGCATTAGATGACCATTTTAGCTAAAACTAGGGTTTAGATATGGTGTGGGGAAAGGTCCATGTGAGCAACTGTCCTAGAACCTTTGACTGGATAGTTATAGGTACAGGGAAAACGCCGCACACACAAATATTGGGCAATATCTATGACTGTTTGGACTAAAGAATAAGGTTTAGATAAGATGTGGGGAAACGTCCATGTGAGCAACTGTCCTAGAACTGTTGACTGGATAGTTGCGCACAGGGAAAACGTCGCACACACAAATATTGGGCAATAGATGACTATTTGGACTAAAGTTAAGGTGTAGATATGGTGTGGGGAAACGTCCATGTGAGCAACTGTCCTAGAACCTTTGACTGGATAGTTGCGCACAGGGAAAACTTCACACACACAAATATTAAGCAATAGATTACAATTTGGAATAAAGATAAGGTGTGGGGAAACGTCCATGTGAGCAATTGTCCTAGAACCGCTAGCTAGAACCACATGCACGCGCTTACGTGCGTTCATATAAATCCGGAATATTACTATATAAACTACAACGAACCTGCTTTTTAAATCACTCACCTGTAGAGCAGCCCAGTTACCTAACACATTTTCTACAGCGCGATAAAATAAACTGTTATTATCCATTATAAATAAATTTGAAAAACTTCCTACTTCTTGCAAATGTCTCGAAAAATGAAAATTAGAACACCTTAGAAAATTCAATTCGGATTCTCAGGTTTTTTTCATTTTCTTAACTCGCTATTCTTGGCATGCTTACATGTAACTTCAATCGACACCATGTTCGGATTATTGTTTTCTTTTAATGTCTAGGCCGGCATAAAAAAAAAGGCGTTAACAGCGGCTTACAGTCAGCCGTTTTTTAGCTTACAATCTTGCGTTTACAAAGGCTCCTTAGAATTACATCGGCTTACATTCTTTCGTCAATCGGCTGCCAGCTTACTATCTGTGGATTCCATGTTTTTCCCAATGAGGCAATGACGTGACTTTTATACAGCTGTGATAGTACATAATCCGTAATCATTTTTGAAATTTTTCAATTTCCCATAATCAACAGGAGGATGTCATTCGTCTTATAAAGCTCAGGAGTTCCCGTGGAATGTCATTTAGCTCCGCTTGATCGTTATATTCGTAAAAAAGCTAGTTTTAGTCGGGGTGAGGAATAGAACAAAAAAATGGTTGACAGCAATTCCAGTTCCAGTCCAGGTTCTAGTTCTAGTTCTGGTTCAAACATCGGTCGATTTAATTGGATAAAACCGAATCCAGATCACTACGAATCCGCCAGCGACTACGCCAAGGCCGTTAGACAATGGATCGACCGGTCGACAGAATCTCTGTATTGGCACAACGTGATCGCCTCCTTCCCCTGCTTCGTCTTCTACCAGACATTGGTTCAGCATCAGCAGATGCAGGCCAGAGTGATGGACGCCCGTCAGAGGCAATCAACGATGGACAATCAAGGTCCTCAGACGTGGACAACCATCGGCAGGCAGATGCTAGCCCGTATCGGTACCTTCATTTACGACAGGAGGATCGGCAATGTCCCTAGAGCGGGCGGACAACCTCCCGACTTTGTCAGATTAGCCGAAATCGGAGGTATATTCTCTATGTTAAAGTCTGTCTATTTCCTGAAAAATTGACATGGATGACCCTCAATCACCCAACATTCAGACTTAAGGACCTGTCCTGTACAAACCCTTGCTAAAATTTTATTTTTTTTTAAGGAAGGGAATATAAAATACCGAGCCTGTGGAAGCGTTTCACGGCAGAGTTCGTCGATTTCGCCATACTCTTTCTGCTGAAGCTCTTTTTCACGTACGTCGCCATGGATTTCTTCGACATGATGTACGTCTTCGACGACGCCATATATAACTCTTTGTTTAGCGACAATATGAAAACGATCCAATCCCAGTCAATCTCGTTTCTTTAGAGATCTCGAAAAGTACGAAGAATTCCACCAGAAGAGCGGCGCCATCGACTACAGGTTCGCCCTTCAGATCACTTCGGAAATTTTCATCCTGGAGCTGCTTCACCGCGTCGTCGTCTGTCTCTTCGAGGCCCTGTGTCTTCATCAGGGGACGAACGGCGTCGGAGGGGCCACTCCCGGAAAGAGCTTGATGGGCTTGCGAGTCGTGTCCTGCGAGGGCATCCAGCCTCTCTACGGAAGTAGAGTTCTAGTCTGGCCGGCCAGAGACATCGGTTTCGGATGGCAAGTCGCTCGTGTAGCTAACAGATCGAAGATGCTGCATCCCAACAACTATAAGTTTTTTCTTTTCGTTCTTTTTGCAGGGCATTACTTCGGTCCATCATCAAGAACTTTTCCATGGCACTGTTCATTCCGGCGTGCGTCACCATGCTCTTTTTCCCGTTTCATCGGACCGTATACGACGTTGTTTGCGGCTGCTTGGTTGTGGAAGACGTTCAGCTCGTACGCCGCTGATCTCGTGCGTCGTCTAGCGTACACATCACTGCCGGGTATCTTTAAATCTTAACTACGAAAAACACGTCATGCAAAAACCAGGGTCAAGCTACGATGCCATTGTCGTAAACCGTTAACTACCTATCGATGTTGAGTAAATGTTAATGCCGGTTTTGGATTAACGAACGATTTTTGAAGTGGAAGGTGTTCGTAAAAAGCGTTTTTAATTTTTTAGAAGAAATTAAAAGTACTGTTTGCGACACCTTTTGGTTTGCCTAATCCAGAATTTATAACCTTTTAAACGACGTATTTGTAAACTGAAAATCACGTTGCCGAAATCCCGTTAATAATAATAATAAAAAAAAAACTTACGAATCAATGTTGTTAATTCGAGTGCTCTTTTAATTCGTTAACAAATAATAAGAACCGAAAAGCGGTTTTTAAACTTTGTTGAAGGCGGCGATGTCCATACTTTGAACCTGTAAAACGACGTTGAAATAAATGATGCGTCTTCGTAAATCGCTGCCGGGAAATATGGATATCTACTTACGAGATCTTCGAGTCCTTCGATTTCCTCCTGCAGCAAATCTACGCTGACTTTTTCGTCCTCGACCACGCAGCTGATTTGAAGCTTTTGGATTCCGTAGGCCAGAGGAACGAGCTTGGCTATTTAAAAAAAAAAAATGAAATTGTTGAAAATCGACGAAAACTAACATCCGACGAGGATGCATAACTTTTAAAACTTAATGACTACACCAAAACCTGCGAATGGCGCAAACCATTAATTTGGTACCAAACCGAACTGAGTTATTTGAAGGGATAGATATTTAAAGAATCAAAGAGAATCCTAATTATGACGCATACCATCTCGCCACATGACATCCACACGCCCCGCAGATTTCCTACCCCCTAACTGAGGACGTCGTCATTTTAAGAATGTCCCCCCTGTAGTTTTCGGAGATAGCTCAGAATTTACTAGCGTAACTGAATAATGGGGTGGTTCATTAATTATGTGAGATGTTTTTGACGATTTTTTGACCCCCCCCCTTCCCCCTCCCCTAATCTCATGTGAGATTTTTCAGAAATTGTACTTTTTCTGTAATTAAATGCCTTAGATTTATTTCAAAAAACAAAATTTGCTTTATTCTTTTTT
>JAQGCC010006154.1:0-10582 GCA_034698905.1 Xestoiulus laeticollis
CGTACATAGTGTAGCGGCGCATCGAAGAATAGGGCATCGCATGATTCTAGCATGAATCCAGGACACAAACGAGTTTTAGGTAAAAACATATAGGGCAATAAAGCTATCAGGAATTAAAGAATCGCTTCATTCTAGAATAAGGCATCGCTTCGTTCTAGAATGATTCCTAAAGGCATGCCTGCGATTCGCGACGCAACCGCACATAGCGTAGCGGCGCATCGATGAATGGGGCATCGCGTGATTCTAGCACGAATCCAGGACACAATCGATCAGGAATTAAAGAATCGCTTCATTCTAGAATGATTCCTAAAGACATGCCTGCAATTCGCGACGCAACCGTACGTAGCTTAACGGCGCATCGAAGAATAGGGCATCGCATGATTCTAGCACGAATCCAGGACACAATCGATCAGGAATTAAAGAATCGCTTCATTCTAGAATGATTCCTAAAGGCATGCCTGCAATTCGCGACGCAACCGTACATAGCGTAACAACGCATTGAAGAATTGGGTATCGCGTGATTCTAGCATGAATCCAGGACACAAACGAGTTTTGGGTAAAAAAAATGTATTAGTGTTATCAGCGATTAAAGAATCGCTTCATTCTAGAATGATTCCTAAAGGCATGCCTGCGATTCGCGACGCAACCGTACCGTACATAGTGTAGCGGCGCATCGAAGAATAGGGCATCGCATGATTCTAGCATGAATCCAGGACACAAACGAGTTTTGGGTAAAACAATGTATTAGTGCTACCAGGAATTAAAGAATCGCTTCGTTCTATAATGATTCCTAAAGACATGCCTGCGATTCGCGACGCAACCGTACATAGCGTAACGGCGTATCGAAGAATAGGGAATCGCATGATTCTAGCATGAATCCAGGACACAAACGAGTTTGTCTTTTTCTAGAATCATTCTTGATTTTAATGCGTTCCGAATGGCATCGAAAACAAGATGCTCGATTGCAATCATCGATTCCAGAATCATTCCAGAATCATGCCAGATTGATTCTCGAAAGAAGCGATTCTTTAATCGCTGATAGCGCTACGTTTTCACCCTTTGTCTTTTTCTAGAATCATTCTTGATTTTCACGAGTTCCGAATGGCATCGAAAGCAAGATGCTCGACTGCAATCATTGATTCCAGAATCATTCCAGGATTCATTCTAGAATGAATCGTCGTTTCCACTTGCCTTTATCGGATTTGTCTTTGGTATTGAAAAACTTGAGCTTGTCTAGCATGGAGTTCTTGTTCGGCAGGCCCGTTCCATTGGCCGCTACGGCAGACGTCGACACGTGACCGTTGCTCCTTAAGGTCACGGAGGTTGCGACGCCACCTTTGACCCCCGGAGAAGGAGAACAGGGCACGCCACTTCTGAAATACGCAAGATAGAAAAAGTCAGCGTGGAGTTGGGAAGCGAGTTTACCCGAAGACAAGTTCGGTAAAAAAGGTTCTTTACTTGGATAGGTGCTTGTCCGCTGTGGGTTGTCGCGTAAGAACCTTTGTCGACGGCTGAGGAATGAAAGATTGGGTAGTGCAAGGTGAAGTCGATCTGGAACTACTGGCCGAGGGTGCTCTACTGTTGATGCCACTTAGACCTAGAAGAATCAAAAAAAAAAAAAAAAATAGAAAAAATTAGGGACTTGGAAAGTAAGGACCCAATGACAATAAACAAAAAGCGTCTAACGGTATCTCAAGCCGTGTCTCGAGACTCTCGTAAGGGTATTCTAGATGATGTCATGACAATTCAGGGCGTTTTGAAATCTATTGTGTCTAACGGGATCTCAAGCCGTGTCTCGAGACTCATAAGGGACTTTTAGGTGAATGTCATGACATTTCAGTGCGTTTTGAAATCTATTGTGTCTAACGGGATCTCAAGCCGTGTCTCGAGACTCATAAGGGACTTTTAGGTGAATGTCATGACATTTCAGTGCGTTTTGAAATCTAGGGTGTCTAACGGGATGTCGTGACTTGTCTTAAGACTCTCGTAAGGGTCTTCTAGGTGGATGTCATGACATTTCAGGGTGTTTTGAAATCTAGGGGTGTTTAACGGGATGTCGTGCCGTGTCTCGAGACTCTCGTAAGGGTCTTCTAGGTGGGTGTCATGACATTTCAGGGTGTTTTGAAATCTAGGGGTGTCTAACGGTATGTCGTGACTTGTCTCGAGACTCTCGTACGGGCCTTCTAGGTGGATGTCATGACATTTCAGGGCGTTTTGAAATCTATGGTGTCTAACGGGATCTCAAGCAGTGTCTCGAGACTCATAAGGGACTTTTAGGTGAATGTCATGACATTTCAGGGTGTTTTGAAATTTAGGGTGTCTAACGGGATCTCATATGCCATGTCTCGAGACTCTCATAAGTGCCTTCTGGGTGGATGTCATGACATTTTTGGGCGTTTTGACCGGCTGAAAACAAGATTTCGGTCACCGAATTTGACATCGAATCGGATGCGGAAACAGGGAGCCTCGAGAGTATACAGAATTGGATAAATCATATTTATGTGGGCCAAGATGTCACTCCAGGGCGTTTATGTCTCTGTTAATATTTAGCACAATTGCTATTATAAATTATGATTTACATATTTTTCACCCCTCGCTGTCCTCGTGCCACAAAAATATGACTCCGCAAGAAGGAATTAATATTTAATACAATTTTTCAAACACGACGTCACATTTCGATAAATATTGTGTCAAATTTATGCCTATGTCAAATTGAAATAAGTGACGTCATATTTACATACAAATGACGTCACGATTGATACAAGTAATTATATACTACGTGTTATTAGTGTTATCAGTAGTCATTTAGTCGCTTTTAGTATTAGCGCCTTAATACTACATTTACAATCATTTAATATTAGCGTATAGTCTTAGGCTATTGACACTTAAATTAACACTTTTAGTACCTTGATTAGTACAATCAACATCTTATTGATACATTTTTAAAGCTATTTACGTTCGATTAAATCGTTATTAGACCCTATAGAACCTTAAGAGTTTCAAGATGGGTGGCTGAGGCATTCCTTGAACATTTTTTTGCATAAAAAAACGCATTTTGATTCACATTGAATAACGAAGATTAAGCTTCGACAAATATCTTTTCTGTTTCTATTCGAAAATTTTTCGTATTTTTTATCAAAATTTCAACTTGAATTATGCATTTGTCTGTAAATGGCGCCATGGTGGCTGCCATCTTGAATCTCATATTTTTATTAACACTAGGAGAGTGTCAGAGGGGAACACATCCAGCTAGATTTAATTTGTCGTCTTTTTCTGGGGTCGTGACCTCTCGTGCTTTATGAGAAGATGTATCGGTTGGAGAGGGGAAGGACGTTAATGTAGCGCAGCATGGGGATATGAGGGGAAGGGGTCAGGGGTCATGGGACTGAGCCATCTTTTTTGTGCAAACAGGGGGGGGTGGGGGTGTATGTTGACAAAATAAATCCCACCCCTCCCTCGTGCTTAATATGACGTCATTGTTTCGTACGAGGCAAACTAGCAAACCTTTTAGCTATAAAGAAAAATATGTAATTTTATTATTTATTTTTATATGCTAAAATAATAACAATAAGATTCAAATACCATTTCAAAATAATTCAAAATAACAAATTCAACAAAAATATGGCGTCTGCAACATCACAGCTCACTTTTCGTGCTCCTAATTTTCGATGATTTCGTCAACGAAGGTTGATAAAACAGCGTCATTCTTGAAAAGTTGCATAATTTAACACTTACGAACCATTTCAAGCATCACAAACGAGAAATTAACAGTTTTTTAGCATTAAAATTCAAGCAAAAACCGCATTTTTACGAAAAAAAAAAGCCATTCGGCCGCCATCTTGTTCTTTTCGAAAATCGAACGCCGCGTTCCACGGTTGTCACGGCAACGCCCACGTGACGCCCGTTTCCATGGCAACGCTCGTGATACAAACACACGGATTATAAGCGCGTGACGCCTGTTTACGTGGCAACGCACGTGACAATTAAACAAGAATTATATAGCACGTGACGACGCCTGCTTCCATGGTAACTCACGCGATAAACAAACGGATTATATAGCACGTCGTGACGACGCCTGTTTCCATGGCAACGCACGCGACAAACACACGGCTTATTATAGCACGTGACGACGCCTGTTTCCATGGTAACTCACGCGACAAACAAACGGATTATAGCACGCGACAAACACACGGATAAGCACGAGACGATTGCAGTACACGGTGCCCCATAAACGATATATCCAATTAATTGTTAATTGCTCAATTTATGGGTAATTAAAACTTACGAAATGCCGTCGAATAAGAATGCGGTTTCTAGTATACAAGCCCGGACGACAAACAACCCCAAAAGTCTTGAAATCGAGTCGCTTTCGTGTTAAAATCAGCGAATTTCATCGAAAATGTGTAGAGGCTTTAAAGGCACCCTGTATTGAGGAAGGGGGGTGCCCATTGATCTTGTAGGGCACAATAGTCCTTGTTCCCCCTTCTCCGGCTCTCCCCGCAGCAGATTGTGCGGTGGCAGACAAAGGGCATTGTTCGGAACCCAACACGTGCAGCATTATCTGCTGGCACGCGCGCCACGTGACAGATTTCAAATTAGCATAATATGCAAATGAGACGAGGGTCTGCTTTCAAGCACAGTATAAGAGGTATACGTGTTTCAAGGCACAAAAAACAAGGCGTACGTGGAGAAAATGATCTTTTGAAGACGGGGGGTCAAACCCAAAAACCAGAACTCGCCCTGTACTGACTAGCAATCTATAGTAGCTGGACTTTGGTCAGAAGAGGGTGGATAAAAGTGTGTTTGTCAAAGGGTCCAATTTCACATTTTCAGATAAAATTCTGTTAGCACTGGGGATCAAGAGGGTCCAAAAACAGCGGCCAGTTCGGAAAAAACGCCCTTGAGAGGTGGTGAGGGAGGGGGAAAAAAAGGGAAGGGGGGGGGGGGGCGCCACCTGAATCTTATTACTCAAGATAAGATTTCTGGACGTGGTCCACCTTGATCTGGAAAAAATAGAGGCTTGCACTCTTGTAGTAGAAAAATGTACATGGGACCAATTAAGATATACACATTTTTATAACGGGTCATTTATAGCATATTATGTCCCATTCATCTTGTTATGGATGTCCACAGGGTGGCACATCAGAGCCGAATGGATCAATGTCGAGATAGCTACATGGTGGCACAACCAGGCTTGTCTATTCAGGATATCCACAGGATGGCACATCCACATCAGAGCTGATTGACCCAATGCCATGATACCAACAGTGCTAAACAGGGTCATTTGAAGATATCCACAGGATCGCACATCAGAGCTGATTGGCCCAATGTCAAGATAGCTACAGCGTGGCACAACCATGCTTCCCAGTCTAATCAGGATATCCACAGGATGGCACATCCACATCAGAGCTGATTGACCCAATGCCATGAAACCAACAGTGCTAACCAGGGTCATTTGAAGATATGCACAGGGTCGCACATCACAGCTGATTGGCCCAATGTCAACACAGCTACAGAGTGGGACAACAATGCTTACCAGCCTTTATGAGGATATTCTCAGGGTGGCATATCAAAGCTGATTGGCCCTATGTCAAGATACAAACAGTGACAACAGTGCTAACCGGGGACATTTGAAGATATCCACAGGGTCGCACATCAGAGCTGATTTGCCCAGTGTCACGATAGCTACAGAGTGGCACAACAATGCTACAAGGCATATTTAGGATAGCAGCAGGGTGGCGTAAGTAAAAAAACGTGTAGATTTATATAAAAAACACGTAAAAAGTACATTTTTTTGGGCAATGTCATTGGCACTTAGACCCTCCCACTCCTACTCCTTCCTCCCCACCACCCCCAACAACTACAAAGGCGTCAAAGTTGGCCCAAAAATTAGGCCATTTAAAAAAGTGAGTAATGGGCGACATTGTCAATTGAGCCTAGAAATCGGAAATGTCAATATGGTTGACATCTGTATAGTCTAGACTCCAGACTAACCATTTCGAGAGTTTATTTTAAACAGCAGGGGGGCCATCCCCCGATTTTAGAGGAATATTGTTGTTATTATTGACGAAAAGTTCTTGGAAGGAAGACAATAAGGCATTGTTCTTTATTAGGATTAATATACTTCCGTTTTGTCAATTAAGCCTCGATTAATCCCCGAAAGTTCAAAGACATCCATTGCTATAATTCAGACTGCTCTTTATGTGAATTCATTCGTGTTTTTTTTTTTTGCTAGTTTTGTGGACCAATTTGTACAATTTCTGATATTAACTCACATTTTACACGAAAATTAAAGATACATAGTTGTATTTGTAGGCCTATTTACACTGAAATACAGTTTTAATGGCATAAAGGGCCACATTTGGCCCGCGGGCCACAGCTAACCTATCGCAAACTTCATCATTCCTGAGTAATTATTAAACGCGAATGTTGCAATGTCAATTTCTAATAAAAAAAAAAAAAAAACGTGTTAGAATAAACTTGTTATCCGAGTTTCCTTGCGGGGGGCCAAATTTGGCCCGCGGGCCACAGATAGTCTCTCCATTCAATCAACATGGTCAATAGGGAAAGCACTGGATATATTGCAGTATATGGACGCTATAGTACTACGTAGTTAGGATTTTCGGGTGCATGCACGTGCTCCCTATAATCGTGCGTGGTTAGGATTTAAATATCGGGCACGCGCGCACGCGACGACGTTCCATCCGGTCTACCCGAATTCTAGAACACCGTGGTGCCAAAGTTCTTTTAGAACAAGATGGCCGATTTCTCGGTTGAAATTTTAAGCCTTTTTCTTGTTTTTTTAGGGTTGAAAAACACTGAAAATGCGTTAAAATCGGGGGGTAAAAAACGTGGAAGCAGTTTCAGAAACAATGTGGGCTCGATTACTTACAGGAAGAACCCTTGACCGAAAATATAAAGGAAAAAAAACAAGTTCAGGATCGAACTGCAGTTAAGTATGTCGGATCGATTTACGATCTACAATAAATTCCAGATGTATAAAAAGATAACAGTTTAAAAACTTAAAAATGTTATAGAGCGAAATGAAAACAAAACCTAGAAATTTAACGTATACGAGTTCGTTTATTGCATGTGCATGTGTCTACGACTATAAAACAAGTGGCTTCAATTGGGCGTGAATGGCTCCCTCGTGGTACGTTTTATATCTATAGTAAATAGAGAGTGTGTGTGTGTGGATAAAACTCCATTTTCCCTTCCCAATTATAAAAAAGCTGCTAAAAATCGATGTTAAAAAGTAGTTCATTTATCAAGCAGAGTTATTATCCGGAGGCCGACATCAGTCGATGACCCAATTCGGCCGCAAGGACAGTACAATGGAGGCATACAATTACAAGCGTACACGCCATGCAGGTCGACACATTATTATCCACAATAGCATTCGCCATATTGGAAAGGTTAAGACCGATGAGATAAAACAGATTTTGTCTAAACATACATGTATGTGTACTGGCAAGGTTTTAGATATAGGCTACAGTGGATAAGATAGACCTGTATGTCCATGATAGCAAATGGTCACAAATATGACGTCATGTTTTGGTCAATTTTGAACCAAAACATGATCATTCAATATCAAGGTCTAGAAATGACGTCACTTTTGCGCTCTCATGACGTCAATTTTCCCATATCAAAGACGTCATTCAGCAGGGATAAATATTCCGACGTCGTTTTTTAGTGATAAAAATGTTTAAATGACGTCATGTTTTCAGGCAGATGACCAAACGTCATCGTGTTTTCATATACTGTGAAACCTGCGAATAAGAACCCTCCATATAGCGGGCTACCTGGGAATAGCGCACCCTCGCAGTCGACACGGATCGATTTTATAGAGCAAACAATCTCCATATAGCGTATTCCCTACTCACTGGTTTCTTGGGACAAAAATCGCGGTTTTACCTGCGAAGAGCGTACGTCAAAGCAATGCAAACTGGGAAATTCCCAAAATGAGGGCGATTATTTGTGCATCTTCATTAGGATAATAATATCTGATTCATTATGGTCATCACTTTAGCTAAACCTTCATATAGCACTTCCCTCCGAGTATCACATCCCATGGTTGGGTCCCAATGGGGTGCGCTAATCACAGGTTTTGTAGACACCCAGCTGAAAAGCGAGGAAAGGGCATTCACACTTTGCCCTTTTCATCAACAGCATGCTGCTTTTAGCGTCTAAAAGAATGTTTCTCGTCAGTTTTATTGATTTTCATCAAAAACAGGAAACCAAATTGGACTGAACGAACGAAGTACGTTTCACGAAATAGTGGGGGGGGGGGGGGGAAAGAAAGATGACGCGTACAGGGTGCCCTAAACCGTAAAAGGGGACCCCTCACTAGAATCATCCTGCTCTAGATTAAGAAGCAACCGCATATTAGGGACCTTGTTTATTAGCAGACTGTCTAAAAGGACCAATAGATGGCAGAACGAACCCCTGAATAAGACCATTACGATTAGGACCATTAAACGATTAACAACCTAATGCCATGGGCTCCAGGCTGAGGTTAATGGACCTTAACCGCATAATAGGGACCACGTGGGGCCTTCAATAGGGGATACCGGGTGTCCCATAAGTCAACACTAATCGTGTTTTTTATGTTTTATAGTCTAATGTAGGTGTGGGCAGTGAAGTTAGTCATTTTGGGAGTTTCGACGTGTTTTAAACGGAAAACGTGTACAACGAGACATGTTAAAAGTCGTTCATCATCCCCCAAGGTTGGAAATTGTTTCCTAGAATTTCCCCTGATGCGAAATTTATGACTCAAACATTCATTCCCCCGCATAAATAACATCTAATGTACGTTTTTTTTTTTTTGGGGGGGGGGGGGGAATTAGGTCCCGGAAAAGCAAGATCTGTATCGAAATTACGACGTAATTCGGGGACACCCTGTATATACCCCCTCCCTCCCCCCCTAGATACGAATTTAAGCATGTTTAATAGATTTCAAGGCCTTGTTCTTTGAATTATCAAGCGTCTTTCGTGCATTTCAAGGCATGTTTCTTGAATTTTCAAGTATATTTCATCGATTTCAAGCCTATTTCATAGATTTCAAGCATAATTCCAGGCTTTTTCGAGGTGCTTAAAAATTCAAGTTTACGTCGTTTTCGTTACAGCTGCTCGTGCTTTTTAAAAACTTGACTCTGACATGACCCCCATCAAATGGCACATCGATGTTCTTACAAAGGTCGTGACCTCTGGACGTATCCAGGTGACACCCTGTAAATCCACCTTCGTTATACGTCGGTTCAAAATGTCAAATTCCCGTCTAGGTCATGTAGTTTTGTGACGTGACCCCCGACGTATAGCGGATATCCCCCTAATTACTTTAAGGGTCAACTGCATGTCAAAGGTCAAATGGAGGCCCCTTTCATGCAGAGGGCGCTGCCATAGGAACTTGTCTGATCACGTTTTGAACATGCAGCCATGCACGCGCTATCCCATATCCGCGTGCCTGGTTAGGATTTATCGAGCACGCGCAAACGCGTTGCTGCACGCGAGCACGTTCCATCCGGTCTACCCGAATTCTAGAACAGATATTCCGTGATTTTTCGGAACAAGATGGCCGGTCTCATGCAAGTATATTCATTGAAATTTTAACTTTTTTTTGGCTGAAAATGTGTAAAAAGCATCGAATATGTATAATATATTGTATATATATATGTATATTATATAAATACTACATCTTTCGTTAAACGTCAGTTCAATGGCAAACTGGATTAATCCAGCACTCGATATAGAGGTAATGTATGAATTTTACGATCTGGATATTCCCTTCGTTATTTTTAGGGTCAACTGGTCAAAGGGGAAATAATGAACCTCTGAACATATAAGCACTAACCTTATTGTCATTATGCAAAACATCCGTTGACATTTGAGCCAAAAAAAAACACGAAAACGAAACACATGACGTTGTAATGAATGGCAATCAAGAGGCAGCGCTAAACGAAACGAGCGCTATAGCGAGGCACTACAATTGTATATAACGAGGACAACCATGTCCATGTCCATGTCCATGTCCATGACCAGTCAAAACAAGTAGCGAAAGACAGACTGAGCCTGCTTTTTTTTCTATGCTTCTGGATGAAACGGGAATGACTCATTTTAAGAGGGTTAGAGGGGCAGGGGAAGAGAGAGGCTAAAGGGGGACGTCCGGAAAGTACAACTGGAGCACGTGCAAGCGAGGGGATACGAAGGGGATTCCACGGGGGCGAACCGAAAAGTGTAGACTGTAGAAAGTGAGGATTTAATGTGGTCATCATCTTCATCATCATCATCATCATGTACAGTGTGCATGTAATAAAGGACAAAAAAACTGGACGAAATTGGAGCAATTTAGAATTTAGGCAGGGAAGAAGTTTGAAAGGGCTTTCCAAAAAGAAATTGGATGAGGTTGAAAGGGCGGAAAGGCAGCTGGAAGCAATATAGGGCACTCTTTAAGTATAGGGCACTCTGTAACTGTGGGGGCACTCTGTAGCTGTGGGGGCACTCTGTAGCTGTGGGGGCACTCTGCAACTGTGGGGGCACTCTGCAACTGTGGGGGCACTCTGCAACTGTGGGGGCACTCTGCAAC
>JAQGCC010006155.1:0-10582 GCA_034698905.1 Xestoiulus laeticollis
GCCTCAAACAGGGCATCGAATTTAATTTAAATTCTAGAATTATAAAATTTGCACATTAATATCTCGTGCAAAAATTACTTTTTTTTTAAAAGCCTTGTTTGAGGCTAGCCAAACGCGCGTTTCCAGCCTAGTGTGGCCTGGGGCTTATGGTTATCAACATCATCATCATCAATGCAGGCCAAAGATAATTATTGTATGACGCCTCTACAAATTGTAAGTCCTAAGTGTCATACATTTGAGGAACCTAACCTAAATTAATATCGGGGACCCCCTGTATCACGTTATAATAGATATACACAAAATTCCACGCTCGATGACTTTCATTATTTCCTTCGTTACGCTGGTTTCATGCTGGAGTATTCCATATTCCATCAAAATGCACCGCGTGCAAGTTGCCTAGTGTATCTATTTAGTGTTGTCCTCATTATAAAGCCATCAGCACAGCTTTGGAAAGACACGAAATAGTGCTCCGAAATTCCTCTCCTAATACCTTTGGAATTTTTTCCACGTTCGTTTCCGGCCTATAGAATAATCCTGGCGAGCCCACAACCTGCAATTCTCCCTTGAGCAAATTAAGATAAACTCCATAAAACTTTATCGAGATGCACTTAGGCCGCTTGGTTGCGGAGCAAAATACAAGCATACATGTAAGTGCGTATACAAACAAAGCGAAAATAACGAAATAATTCCGTGTTTTGCAGCTTGGCGTCCAGCAGAAGGTGCGTGCCAATTTGAGGGGGGCGAAAAGTAAATTGCAGTAAACCGAAAATTTACGAGCCCAATCCGGCCAATAAAAACACCCGTCCGTGCCTGCTTTGCTTGATCTGTTTAGTCGCCAATAGATGGCCCGTGCAAAAACGTTGTAATCATGGCGTTGTAGCAGTAAAACACGCTGGCAAACAATCCCCTTCACCATACACTGAAACCATAAAGCCTTCGCCTCTGGTGTGCCACACAAGTAAATAAAACGTTCCAATTTAATAACCCTAAAATGAAATGAAGGAAAATGGGAGATAGAGCTAAAGGGTTAAAGTGGAGGGGGGGAGAGAGAGAGAGATTCCGCACCACTTGGAGCATGATGATTGACGAGCAAATGCACAATTGGCGGCATTTGGATGGGAAGCTCCTTTGTGCCTATCTGGCCTTTGACAGTTACTGGGTTAGAGCCTCGCCTAAGCCATAGCTCAAACCGAGCGTGTATTATTGGACGTGCGTCGAGCAACGCCATCAAATTGGTGGAAAAATCAGACTTGGTGCATGTTAGAGGACATCTGCAATGGAGGATTTGCGTCAGACATCCAGGCAGTTCATTTGCATACGAGGCAACATGCATGAAACTGACGAGGCCATGCATGCAATAATGGCAGCACAAAAGGCGAAAGACATGAAAACTGCATACGAGCAAATAATAATAGGCAGTGTGAATAGACTGGCGATTCTGAGACGTTTGCTCTACACCAAATTCGCTTGTTTATGCAGTAAATCCAAAGGCGGAAAACAAATGTTTTTTTTACTTGTTCATTAATGAATGTCTGGTTTTGATATGCAATCTAACAGCATGCAGGGCTTTTTCAAATGAGAGCATACATGTATATATCCGGAGAATTTTTTCTATTGTTTTGTGGGGTTTAATTTGTGAGAAAAACCCGGGGTCAACCAAAATTCCATGAGACATACCCGGGGTAGACAAAAATTCCTGAGACATACCCAAAGGGTCAAACAAAATAAAACAAACCAAGGGGAAAACATTATCTGGGTATACACAGTATATCTCATATCGCACTGGTGTCGGTATATATCTGAAAATACAAACATTTTTAGCTATATAGTGTGGTTAGATTCTAACTGAGCCTTAGTTAGAGGATACCATCAAGGCTCTTGTTGCATACTTACTCTACAATGCAATGGATAAAATACAACAAAGGTGACACACTAATCACTGTGCATAATAGACAGGTGATTACTTTTTACTGTGTATTTAATACATCAAAATAAACATTTATTAAATGCTTTACTACAATTGTATTTAAGCAGTTTTAATAAATTTAAAACAGTTTTTTTACTTAAAAATTTTACTTTTTGGTAAATGTAAATCGAGTGTACATGTTTCTAATAAATCCGTACTATTAAGGTAGTGAAGCATTTAGCAGCACATTTTAAAAAAACTTCAATTCTAGCTTATTTATGCATTTTATTAAATCTTTAAAACCTATACAAAAAAACACCATTTTAATAACGTGCGAAACTTTGCAACATGATGCATTAACTATCTAGAACGGTATTCCTGGGGACGTCCCAAAATGGCGACTATTTTTTTGGAGTGGTTCAAATATGATTTTACCATTCAACTGCCATTTTTTAGGCAAGAAACTCGTAAAAAATCCAGTGTAAGCTACATTTATCAAATTAAACCACCAAATGGCTGCTACCTTTTTTTCATATCTGCGAGAACTTTATTGACTTTTATGCCACTTAATAATACAGCTGTGCATTTTCGTGGCTTTTTTTATCCAGAGTGCCATATAGAATTGTCCCAAGACAACAATATATATAATGTCGCTATTAAGGATCTTATATTTCGAGTAGTAAATTCAGCAAAATGACAGACAGATTTGAAAAAAAGAAAGTAGACAAAATTGCATCTCCAATGCAGTGATGTGGGGCGCTTTACTCTTTCGACCAAATTTAAATCTGAATATACATTTTTATTCGCTTTGCTTCAGCGAGAGAAAAATTATTCACCGAGCAGCCACAACATACTATTTTCTCCCTCCAATATTTGACGTCGTCTATCCAAGGGTCGTAATTCAAAAGCACTTTTATTACGGCGTTATTACGCGCTGATCAAATGACATTTTCCATCAGTGTCTCTCTTTTTTAAAGAAGATCCATCGTTTGGATAGTACCCTGTCAGAATGTGAAACGTAGACATTGACTTGCTGTATTTCAACGTTTCCCAAAGAGTCCAGTAATTTCAAAAGGTTTACATTTCAAATTACATTGGATGTCGCATTTCAGCTTCTACATGGACTTGATCCCCAATGCGTAACAAGCAAAGGAAAATAAGGAAGAAAGTTAACTGCAGATGTCATTGCAAATATTGTAGATTTTCAGTTATCTTATATGCATTTTAGTAAAAATTTTGAAAAAAAGGATATGAATTCTATTTCCAAATTACAGTATATACAGGGAAGGATTCATAGATGATATATACAATTGCTTTTGATTAGAACTGGTGTACATTTGTACAAAAACACGATTTTTTTTTTAAATCTTCATTGTTTAATGAAATATTGCAGATGATGTAAACCTGCTAAAGGTGACCACCCAAAAGATGGCAAAGTTGGTCACAGATAATCGCTATACGGAGAATGGTTAAGAAATACAAGAATGTAATGGTAGAAATTGACAACAAACTAAATACAGAATTATTTAGGTAACGTGCATTTATATATCATTAAAAATTTAATGTTTTAACTAAGAAAAAAGTATTAATTTAACCATGGTATACATCCTCATAAATCCCATTTAATTGTCCTCTTCATGAAGCTCATGCTAACATGAAACTGTTGAGCTGTTTTGCATTCTGTATTTGTATATTTAAAAGCTCAATTTTATACTTTAAGTGAAGTTGTTTGTACGTTGTGTCATTTTTAGAAATATGTTCCAAAAACAATCAGTACATTAATTTAAAGAATGAATGAAGGACTGGAAGAAAGCTAAGCATATACACTAAGCATGTAAAATGAATAATATTCATATAGACGATTTGGTTTAATTTGATTTTCTGGGTGATATGAGAAGTGTTATGGTTAAATCAGAAAGCAATATGACTATGTCACTCCACTTTTCCCCTTAAAGGGAGTTCACCTTTCAATTGTCTGGAAAAAGTTGGGAAAAAAGATGGCACACCTTGGTCACTATACACAATAGATATGTGGTTATTATACAGAATTTTTATGAAGGAAATCATATACACTAAAACCAATATTTTACTGTGCTTTCATGAATTAAATTAAATGAAACAGCTTTTGCATTAGGAAATTAATGCACTGTTTCATGGTTGAATATGTTAATTAGAGCAAATGTATTGTTCTATGCTAAAACATGATAACTATTAAGGGCAATTTGAACATTAAACCCTTATTCAAAAAAGTATATTCTTCTATCTTAGAAATATTGAAATGTAAATCGCTTTTTGCCTCGCTTTAATGAAAATTCAGTCTAAAATGTATATGGCAGTGTTTATGTAAAAATATTGCTGCATTGGGTTCACATGTTTACAAATTAGTTAATGGTACCCTAAATAATTCAGTTATTAATGCACCCTGACAATTTGTAAGGAAATTTCCATTCGCGTGATGTATTAGATGGGCTGCCTTAGTTTTAAAGCTAAAATCCTATAACTGCTCTTTTAACACGTGGTAATTAAAAAATGCTTTATGTTAATTTTTTTACGACTTCTAATAAACAGTTCGCGTACCAGACGAATCCCATCTGTGCAATCGCCTAATTCTGTTAAGACAACTTGTATACATATTCCCATTATTGTGCAAAAACTACTCGTTAAGCCACGCGCTGTTTAGGCAATTTCAGCTATTAAAGCTTAAGCCATTAATCCTGTTAATCTGTTTGTCTAATGCAGAAAGTGTGGAGAAAAAAAAATCGAACGGTTTATGAGCCATAATATTTTCTCGATTTTACGTTTTTCTCTATAATCATCAGTTGTAATTTACGACTCATAAACACAACTCGGCTAATTAACTAGCCTTTCGCAGCTTTCAATTAATAAACATAAAAATACTAGAAGCGTTTAAAATCGTTTTGGGCGAATTTTTTCCAAAATGCATCATCTGCGAAATTACCAAATATGCCAAAAGTGTTTTTTAAAACCGAGATAAGCGTTGCACTACACCAAACTATAAATCACTCATTTTAATGTCCACCATTCCAAGCAGAAAACATTCGTAACCATATATTATTTTCTGACATGCATTTACTAAATTATCTCTCTCCTCTTCTATGTTGGCATAATCTTGCAACCATTCAGCTCTGCATGACGCATTTATAAATGTAGTTAAAACGTTTAGCAGAGAACCCAAAATTGCAGACCATAAATTTTATCGTACATGTACTATGCGCCACTTGTACTTTACATAACCATAGATGAAGGAATAATCCAAAACGAAATTAAATTTTAGTAGCATGTGACCAATAGCGAAAAGACTACACCATGTTGGGGTAATTTCATACTTATGTTGAAGTCAGGTGAACGTCAATCATAGCATTGATAAACTGCATGGAAATTTTAAACAACATTAATACAGAAAACCAAATATGTTTACAGATTAGTTGATCGAGTAAACTTTAAGCGGCTGAAAACGCGCGTTTGGCTAGCCTCAAACAAGGTTTTTAATTAAAAAAGAATTTTCGCACGAGATATTAATGTGCAAATTTTTTAATTCTAGAATTTACATTAAATTCGATGCCATGTTTGAGGCTAGCCAAGCGCGCGGAAACAGCCTAGTCTGGTCCGGGGCTAATTGGTTTTATATGAAGTAAATGTATGTATTTAATTAAAGGAATCTTTCCAGAAAATAAATGTCTTAGACTTAGAATATTTGTATATTAGTATCATGTCTTAAGTCACTTTTAGCAAAATATCTTGGATATTTAAACTGAAAATGATGTAGATTTTCTGACATTTGTCATATAGTGGAGACTTCTCATAGATCCATTTAAAATATTTTGTTTACATTGATAGTATATTTAATCCTGGCTTTTGATTTTGAGAATTTATTCAAAATGGCAGATTTTATGCAGAGTAATCTAGTTCTTTGAAAAAATCTTTAATCATGTGATTGAATGAATAGCATTGGATTTTGTAAAATTTTAGTAGTGGAATATAAGTAGGCCTATATCATGCAATTTCGGTAAGATGAAAGATAGTTATATTTGAACATGAGTTCATACGTTTATAAGTTGCAACTTTATGATGTTTTATGCAGTTATATTACTAATTAAATCTGACTAGATGCAAATACGAAAAAAGATTTTATCTTGCATTTTAAGGTAAAGTTTTAAGTAAAATTCATAAAACTAATAGAAATCATTCGTTTGGTATTTCTTAGAACAGCTATGTAGGACCCTACATGTTTTTAATATTTAAAAAAAAAATATGTGGTTGATAAAAAGGCATGGCTTCCATGACACATGTCCAATTTGTCATTTAGTTTTGAATATGGCCTTTGTTCTCTTCCTAAAGCCATGTCTAACTAGCTATACTTCTAGGTAATGCCTCTCAGGGGCCTATTTAAACCTAACAACTTTTGTAACATATACTTACATTTAGCAAACGTATAGCAATTATCATAATTATAGCAGGTATTTGTTAAAAACTAAAGCTGTAAAACAGAAAAGAGCCATTGTTTCTCCTATGGCCTTTTTCACAGGACCTTGAGAGCAATTGGGTAATTGGGTAGTATCTCTCTGAAACGTCTATATTCAGGAAAGTCAAGGATAATTGATTTATTTTGGAAAAGTCAGAAAATGAGACAATGCTAAAAATTGAGTATAATGTAAATTTTATTTAAAAGTACATTTGACGCTTATCTACTTTTCTGGTTAGTTATTAATATTTTCCCCCCAATATGGGAATGACAAGTTTAACGAGTGTCCGAACAAGATTGTTTTGTGTTTTATTACAGCTTTATCATCAAGTTGAATAGATTTTTACGACTGGGCACGCCATGAAAAAACGTGTTGAAAATGGGGCTCCCAATCATTAATTGCACAATGGAGGTTTTTGCACACTGAGTCATCGTTAAAGAACAGTGATTTTTGTGCTTTCTGTCCGTTGCAGAATTTTAGGGTCCGTGGCTCTAGAAATTGTTGCATTGTGGCATTGAAAAGTTATGATTGGAAAGGGAACAATAATAAGTGACTTGTGTATACACAACCCCACGGAAAGTGTGGAAGCCCCTGCTGGGAACTCCGTAGATTCATGGGTCGAAGACCTATGTATGGAAATGTTTAATCTTATAAAAATGATATGTAGCACATTTTATATGTATAAATTATATCAATTCTTTCAATGTGGGGAAAATGCACGTATAAATCTGCAGGGAAAATTGAATTATTTAGAAAAATTTGTGGAAATGTTGATTATTTTTAAAAGTTAGTGAAATTGGATCGACTTGGAACATTCAGAGAAAAGGGAATTGGTTTAATACATTTAAGGAAAAGTGAGTTATTTCGAAAATTTCAGGGAAAAGTGAAAATATTTTTGCAAAGTCAGAGAAAGTGAATTATTTTATAAATTCTGGAAAAAGTGACTTATTTTTTTTACAAATTCAGGGCCAAATGAATTATTTGAACAAGTGAATAATTTTGAAAATGGCAGGGGAAAAAATTTATTTAAAAAAAAGTCAGGGAAATGTGAATTATTTTTTCCAATTCGGGGCAAAGTAAATTATTTGAACAAGTGAATCAATGTAAAAAAATCAGGATAAAGTGAATGATTTTGAAAAAGTCAGTGAAATTCGATTGATCTGGAATAGTCAAAGAAGAGGGAATTATTTTCAAATATTCAAGGAAAAGTGAGTAATTTTGAAAATGTCAGGGAAAAAATATTATTTTAAAAATTAATTCCATTAATTAATTTAAAAATGGGAATTATTTTGAAAACAAACAAATCATTGAAATGTGAATTATTTATACAAGTTAATTACTAGAAAAATTAGGGAAAGTGATTATTTTCACAAATTTATTAAAAATTAAATTAATATGAAAAAGCTAGGGATAAATGAATTATTTTAAAAATGCCATAGAGCTTTAAAAAGTCAGGGAAAAGTAAATTATTTTCCAAAAGTCAGGAAAAATGTAATTAATATGAACATTAGGGAAAAGTAAATTATTTCAAAGTAAAATTCATATTGCAGGGTAGGCTCTTTGGAAAAAAATATGCAGTGATTGGTTGTCTTTGAAAATTCAAGAGATAAACCTTGAAATCCTTAAAATTTTATCCAGCAATTTTACAGAACACCCAGCTGTGACTATTGTATTGGTGTTGCCACATATACCACATTCACAGATGCCAATATTATAACTATGAACACTTGCAGGTTTTTTATATTTCAAAATAGTTTTGGGTAATAAAACTTGTTTTAGTCATTTTTTTAAAGAATATTCCAGATTCTTTTTTAGTGCTTTATTGATTTATTTGCATTTTCTTGGTCGTAAAAATGGGTTTTGAAAGTCGAATGTTGATTCAAGAAGATATAAAATTCCCACCAGTTCTGCTTTTATGATTATTCAAATAAAACAATTGGGGATTTTTTGGGTAACATTTGCCACATCTGGCTTTTAGCTTTGAAAAAGTTTTGAAACTGAAAATCTATGGGTTTGCATGTCGAATTTTGAATGCCTTATTTCCCCATGGTAGCCCTTGACTTTCATGAAAATCAGGGATTTTCCCTGGCTTCTTCTTGATATTTGATATTTGGGGGATTTGGTTTTCAGTAAAGCCCACATAATCCATGGCTGTGAGGAGCTACTCCTGTTTCATTGTTGTTAAAACTGCTTTTTTGAAAAAAGATTTTTATCATGTACTGTGTATTAAACAAAAGACTATGTGTGAAATGTGTTTTTGGAAGTGTGTCCATTGTTAAAACCACTTTTTTGGATTACTGGTTTTGAAAATGTGACTAATCCATAGAATTAGGAAAATGTTTTGTAATTATATGATCGTATGTGATGGTTTTAGATAACAAAAGTCAGGTAACAGTGAATTTGAAATGGTCAGGGAAAAGTGAATCAGAATATTCAGGATGAATTAAATTATTCAGGAAAAAGTGGATTATTTTCTAAAAGTCATGGAAAAGTAAAGTAATATGAAAAAGACAACGAATTATTAAAATGTCAAAGAAAATTGAATTGCTTTAAAATATTCAGGATAAAGTAAATTATTTGAACAAGTGGATTACTGTAAAAAGTCAAGGAATGTGAATTAGGTCTCTGTGTTTTCCGAAAGTCAAGGAAAATTATATTAACATGAAAAAGACAGGGTTAAGTGAATTACTTTAAAACATGTAATATAAAAGTGAATTATTTTGAACAAATCAGGGAAATGTGAATTATTTTTACAAAGTCAGGGAAATGTGAATTATTTTTACAAAGTCAGGGAAATGTGAATTATTATGAAAAAGACAGGGATTTGTGAATTATATTTGGAAATGTTAGGGATAATTGAAGCATTTTAAAATGTTTTGGTCAAAGTGATTTAAATAAGTGAAGTATTTTAAAAACGTCAGAAAAAAGGGGATTGTTTAAAATATTCAGAAAAAAATTCAATTATTTTGAAAAGTTAAGGAAAAGTGACAATTTAAATTACCAATAACCTGTTTGTGTAATGCATGAAATGAAGCATATGGCACACGTTGGCACCATTGCTACCTCTATATAGCTCTCTATTTTCGATATTTTATGACCCTGTGCTTGCTCTTTATTTTCATACTTTTTTTCCACTTGGTTGGTCACTAGTCTATAGAAGAGTCCTTGCTGCACACGTGCCTTTCCCCCTACATGGACTCCTGCAACCCTCTTTATTGTGCTAGCCATCCAGATAGGGGAAATGACTCTGGACCCTTCTGCAATTTGACATAGTACTGTAGTTTGGGCTCCAAGTCACCCCCTTCAACTTGCCTGATTGAAAATTGTCAATGCTGGGGCCATAATAACCCAATCACTACCCAACCAACCCCAATGTGCCCATTTGCATGGCCTTGGTCAAATTCTCTGCTTCATCCCTACCTTTTTCCATTTTTTTTTTGTCCAAGCCTGTAATCAACTATGTTGCTAACAACCATTCTTTGTGGCATTCGTTAGAACAGCTATATAGGGGCCTACATATTTTTTTTTATATTTTTTGTCCATTGATGCACCCGTTTTTGGTCGATGTGGTTGATAAGAAGGCACGGCTTGCCAGGACACGTGTCCAATTTGTCATTTACTTCTGTTAGAGCCTTTGTTCTTTTCCTATAGTCGTGCCTAACCTTCTACTTCCATGTAATAACCCTCTGATGACCACCTGGGGCCTATTTGACCCTACAATTTTTGTAACATATATAACTGCATTTAGCAAAAGCATAGCAATTATCATATGTAGCAGGAATGTGTGAAATAGTAAAGTTCTAAAAGAAACATAGAAAAGGACCATTGCTTAATACACTTGAACATGTGGTCTTTTTTAAAGGACCTGAAATAGTGAATTATTCTGAAAATGCCAGGGAAAAGTAAGCTCATAATATAGGCTAATATTGAAATATTATGGGAAAAATGAACTGCTTTAAAGTATTCAGGGTAATAAGCAAATTTTTAGTTATCACAAAAGTCAATAGATGGCATAGTCAGCCAGCCTTCTAATAGGATTGGGGAATTTCCCTTAAAACTCGCTTTAAGATGGAATGGCCCTGATAACACAGTATATGGGTGAACCAGTAGGCCGGCTTCGTGTCGGCACCTTTGAAGTCCTTGAAGCTCGTGTTCTACGGCAGCGCCCCTATGCGGCTGGGAACATCCAAAT
>JAQGCC010006156.1:0-10582 GCA_034698905.1 Xestoiulus laeticollis
AATGAGACACTTAATATGAGACACATGCCAAAATGAGACAGAACAGAAGACGCTTTCGAAAAAAGACACTTTAAATGTCTTTTCTAGATGGAAAAAGACATTAAAAAAAGACATTTATGAAAATGAGACATAATATTAAAAAA
This sequence comes from Xestoiulus laeticollis, assembly GCA_034698905.1. Taxonomy (NCBI): domain Eukaryota; kingdom Metazoa; phylum Arthropoda; class Diplopoda; order Julida; family Julidae; genus Xestoiulus; species Xestoiulus laeticollis. The sequence goes on from JAQGCC010006156.1 coordinate 144, forward strand.
AGACATGTATAGTGTCTTAAAAAAAGACACTTCAGTTTAGAGTGTAAGAGATTAACAATAGCTTACATTATAGATTAATCGGTTATATAAGGCGTCATCATTGTTTTCTTGCTGGGAAATGCAAAGAAGGCAACGGTTTGCATCATATAGCGCCTTTAAATTTAATCTGTAAATAAGGCGTCGTATACTTATTAAAAGATTGGCTTCAAATGAGCATTGACGCAGTATTTTTACGAGCTACAAAGCCATCTAGTTCGCTGCATTTCAAAAGCACGAACGGCTTTACGAAGAAGATATAGACACGTACGATATGAACTGTGTCGAAATTATGCACAGTATATACTGCATTGAAATAGAACATGCTGATGAAAAATTTTCCAGTGGGAAGACATAGGAATGAAATCAGGCAGGGATAGTGATTAAAAAACGAGCATTTTAAAAGCTAAAAAGAGAGGATGGTGACAGGTGCATGCCTAAATCTATATAGTGAACATAAAGGAGACATAAAGTCGGATATTTCACGTATACACAAAAATACCAAATATTGTACGGTGTATTGAATTAGAACATCTGAATGCAAATCTTCATCTCCATGGGGACGAAAACTTCAATACATCTTGCTATTGATCCTCAGATGTTGGGATTGAAAAGTCAAGTTTTTGCTTGGTTTTTTTACAACTCAAAAACATACATGTTGACGTTGCTTATTGTAACGGGTTGCGCCATTCTATATAAGATTAACGTAATTGATGTTGAAAACAAATGTTCACTATCTCTACATTCATATCTTTACATTTACTCACCAGTGAGAATGCAACCGCCATTATTCAGTGCCACAACCGTTTCACATTAAGAAAACGACATTTATATAGACTGCACCGACATAGCTCACATTAAAATATACGTACATCATTTAATGAAGCTTAAAATGAAATTGGATAAAAAAAATGATGACAAAATTAATGATACGTGTTCTCCAAAAACGAATTTGATGTTCTTTTAAATTACCAATAAATGCCCGTGTATAATATAGGCCTTACACTATTTGAAAACGTGTCTTATCTAGGCCCAATGGCTTAAATTCGCATAGCTACAATACCAATAACTACTCTTTGGGGAGAAATGGTAATCAAACATGCTATCTTGCATGGAACCTGATTTATACACACAAAATACTAATTTACAAAACACAAATTAACAAAAATATATAAGACCTTTATCCAACATGGGATGAAAAACCCGCATCTCCATGCGGAGGATGCTGGCAACAATTTTACCATCAGTATCAATCCAGACCAAGAAGAATCTATGCTTTGATGCTGGTAACCACGTTTTTTTTGCAAGAAAGCCATTATACACCACCAAACCAATTGCACCAATCCGGTCCCAAATCTATCAACCGGTCCCTAATCCCAATTCAGAAAAATATAAAAAAAAAGCATTGGTTGCACTTACATGGGTCAGGTTGCATGGTTTCCAGCAATACAATCCTACATGGAGGCAACTGCAGTCCTTTTCAGCAGACTGTATCCCACTCGAGCTCATTCCCTTCATAAGCCTATTTCGTTAGGGCTTAAAGCCGATCGTAGTCCGCATCTGGATCGAGATCGCAGCAGTTCCGAAACGAGATTCCCCGAGAAAAACGCTAGTGCCACCGAGGCATTCATGGACGAGTTCCTTACAAACTCGCCTACCGAAACATGGTCCTGAAGAAGACGGATGATGACGATGGGTTAGCTTCTTCGGCCACAAGAGGCTGTTTTCGGGCAAGGCCACAACAACGCTCTCATCTTATTTTCACATCAGCCACCGAGCCTCGTTTTTTGGCATCCTTTAGGTCTAGGCTACCACTGCAGCAACCGTGGTTTTTTTTTTTCTTACTTCTCTGCAACTCTGCAGCATCCACGTACGGCTAAAACACGCAAAAGCATCCGTCAGGCGCCGAGGACCTGTTTCGCATTTTCAGTCATCCACCAGGAGTCGCTTCCGAAGACTTTTGGAAAAACGGAACCGGAAGGTGGGGTCAACCACGTGGGAAAACGGGTCACCACCACTTTTTTAAAAAAAATGAGAAAATGATTTTTTTTTTTTTTCGCGAGTAATCCAACAAAGGTTTTGGAACGTTAGAATGATGTCCATTGGAAAAAATTTTTAAGTCCATTTTGGAGATCCGACGCCATATTGATCGCGTCTCAACACCAACATGGCGGTCGGATTCCTCTTTTAATTTTTAAAGATTAAGCAACGACTAGGGGACGTTATTCCGGTTGCGTTACGTTAATAATGAAACAGTGTCCAAGTCCCCTTGTTAACAAGTTGCTATCACTGCGTTTTCGCATCTGCCTCCTCCTTTGTCGATTCTGCAAAACGGAGACAACGATGGCAATGCCGCATGCCGCAGAATCGTTTGGAGATGCTGTTTCCCGGCATGCCCAGCGCGCCGCCCGTTGCCATGGATACGAGCAGATCTGAACGGAGGCTGGGCATTGATCAACGCCTCGTGCTGTACACCGATCGCGTTTTGGTGAATCGTTACCAGCCTTGAAGGATGGAGATGTGTTCTTAGAGGCAATGTGAGAGAAGCAGATACCTGCAATGACAACGGTTTTGAAATGAGGATTTGGATTCACGTCGGATCCAGTTTTGCCATCTTCTTTACGCATTTCACTGAAAATAAGGATGGAATGAACATCTCAGTAGATTTTTTCCCTTTCCCAATTTACTCGTGTAAGGGCCCCCCCTTTTTTCTACAACTTTTTAATCATCTGAGCATACGAAACAACACACAGCACCACGTAGCACTCAATATTGGTAAATTATAGGCAAAACGCATTTTTCAATATTGGCACACTATTGCAATGTTAACATTTTGCTATAATTGCTAATATATAGATTATAATAAATGGATCTATATTAGAATAGATTTAAGTTAATATTGGTCCTCTAAGGGAAAAAACAGCGTAGATCATGGAGCATGGCATGGCCTTGAAATACAGCGTTTCGATTGGTTTCCTGATTGCCCAATCAAAACGCAGCATTTCAAGGCCATATACCATGCTCCATGCTATTCCATGCTCTACAGTGTTTTTGCCCTTATGTTATCGATGTAACTGATCAACCAACAATGGCAAATCAATTGGGCCAATATAGGCCCGCTATTGAATGCAAAATAAGAGCGAAATATTGGCCCTATAGTTTGTGTTTCCTAATAAGCTTGGACCACTACCAGTCCAATATAGATTTATTTGGCCAGTTTTTTTTTCCAATTTAGCCAATATTCGGCCAATTGAGGTCCAATATTGTTTGCTTCTTGGGAGATCTCCACTTTAATATTTAGTAGCCTACTATAGTACATCCCTTTCGCATCTTCTGCATTTCTTTTGTTTACTGCCCGTCTTATTACAAAATACAACTAATTTTAAGTTTAAAAAACAGCATCTTATTTCGTGGACACTTAATTTAAGATGTTTTGATTTGCAGTGCAAGTGTACATGTTGATATGTTGAATTTCTATGAATTTCAGAACGAATCAATTTTCACTGATCATACATTCCAAGTGTAACCAATTTCCCCAACGTACTTTTTATGTTAATTTAAATTCATGTTCACCTATTTTATGTTGAAATCTATTGTAGCCTATAATGTATTTCTCTACCAATTGTCATTAATGGTACCTTTTCCAAAAAATCTAATTTTTGTTCCAATTTTCTGTTGGGATTCGATCCTGCACCCCAGCTACTACTCACAAACATAATAACTTCTAAACTACTGACATGACACAGATGGAGTTTGTTGGAGAGAGAGAGTGGAGATAGTTTGAGGTCAAATCTCAAACAATTTACGTCACACCATATCCACTTTCTCCATACATACATGTATGGCCATGACAGTAGCTATAAAGTGCACTAGGCTGGCGATTCATTGCATGGTTACAGGATCGAATTCAAATAGAAAACTAAAAAATAATATACAAAGGATACATTTTCACATATTTCAAATGGAGCACAGCAATATGCATTTTTATTATAATTGATTATGTGAATTTGTATATTTAGTATATACATTAGTTAACACACTTCTGTAAATAGAAAAATAGTATAACCTTTCAATTTGGGTGACAAACGTTTTATTTCTTCGATCCACATTACTTGCCCATGTGTTAGTTATAATAAAGTTACCCAATTATCAGTTGATTATAAATAACACAAACCTCACATTTACCCAATTCTGGGAATATTTTAACCAAAAACTAGCTGTGTTAATAACTGTGACCCAACGTTGGATAGATTTAATCCAACATTTGGTTGTTTTACTTAAATTCAACCCAATGTTAACCCAATGTTGGTTTGTCCATATAGCACTCAATATTGGGTTGAATTTTAACCCAACGTTTTTAGTCTGCATGCAGCTATTTTACTTAGCCTATATACTTTCTATTTTGCAATTGGTTGCATCTGCCATATTGTCCTATTAATACATGCCAACATAAGATTTTTGGTATACTGCAACACGTGCGGCCATTTTAAGAATAACATTTAACATGTTAAAGTCTCATAAGTCATGCACTAGGGGTTGATAAGACTGAAATTGATTCATCACTCATTTGTAATCTTTCTGACAGTTCATATAGGCTAAGGTTGAGTTTTCTTCTAATTCTGATACAAAATTGCTGAATTGACTTTTACATTGACGTGCTTTTTTTTCATAAATCCAACATTATTAACTGCGCTTAAATTGCCTCGCAACAGGGATGGAGATTAACGTAACACCCTCTTTTTAATGCCTAGCTACATATATATTGCAGATATACATAGGCATTACAGCTATTTTCACATTCACTGCAAAAATATATTTAAGAAAGAAAAAAAAAATTCAACATGCATGTTTGACACAATTTTGACTAGCAAAGACGAGAGCTAAGCCTGCAGTGCATATTTGCATATCTATGATCATATATCTTAAGAATACAAAATAACTCGTTGTAATACTGCCAAGACTTGGATATGGAATAAAACGAAAAGGGGGGAAAAAGACCTTGGTGTTATGTAATAGATTTATAAACCAATTTCTGTATGCATGTATAGTGCACATGCTGATAAATCCCTAGAAAATTGACCACGTCATTGACATTTATAGTGCATTTCAAACTGTGGTATTGACCTATTTTTTTGTTACAAAATCTATACTCGAATGAACCCTTCAGTTTTCCATTAGCAAATAAAAAAAATACCATAAAATAATCAATAAATGTCATTTTAAAACATATTTTGAACTCCAATAAACTGATTGCGCCTTCTTAAATATATTTCAATTAAAAGGGTCGTTTAAAAAGTCTTTATTTTTTTTTTTTCAAAATCTATGAATTTGGCCCACGAAATTACAAGTACACTGATATACATTATTTTAGAACAATTTGAACTTTATAAGATATAGTTAAGATGGAACGATGTTCTGAAAAGTTAATTTTATAATTGAAAATTACCCAGAAAGTGTAATGTAGTAAAATTAAGCTTGTGTTGAGTACAGCACACATATTCACCATGTATGGATGTACTTACATAAATATATTAGTATTTATTTATATAAATGACAGATTATAAGAAACATGAGGTATATATCAAAGGTCAATTAAGGGCCGGTTGCACCAACTAAGGTGAAAATCTAAGGTTTACTAACATCGGGTTAAAATATAACTCAAGGTTAACCTCCAGGTTAGCTGTATTTGTTGCACCAATTAATCCTTGATAAAATAACCTAAGGTTATGGACCCCATATATTTAACAATACAAAAACAAAATGGCCTCTGTTTTATTCTAGAATGTTAACCTGAGATTAACCCTTTCTACTGGTTGGGTTAACCTATCCATTTTTTCCTAACCTGGTATTATAAAGCAGGTTAACCCTAGGTTATTCTTAACCTTTGTTGGTGCAACCGGCCCTTAGTACATTGATGCAATTTGCATATTTCTTATCTTTTAGAGCAACAAAATTTCACTTTATGAGCATTGTTAAAAACAATCGAAAATTTATAATTAACAGAAATAGCATTTGAATTTGAAAGATTTTTTTTTTCAGAGGTTTTGATTAGAACGTGAATTCACTATACATCAAGAGTAATTGAACAGGGATTATCAGCATTCAGCGCCCCCTATACGGCCTCCCATATGAACGGTTTGCAAAGGCGTAATAATTTGCAACGAGTGAAAGATGCATAATAAACTGCCGTTAAATATGTCGGGAGATAAAATGCAAACACTTCCCTCGATGTTTAAATTGAGCTAATATTTTTCGTTAAGCGTGGTCGTATTTCAGCTTATAATAGCATAAAGCGACTCTGCATACTTCTGCATTCAGCCCTCTGCCATAAACAACATTTGCCTGCCATAAACGACGAAATGTATGCATAAGCGAAATAAATTTCTTAAAAAGTATGAGATGCGTCTATGATGATGATGATGATGTAGGTGTGTTGTATTATAAGAGTGCGTGCATTACACCTAATTCTGTTTTTACTCCGTCTTTTTTGAAATAAAGTATACAGACAAATATTTTTTACCTCGATGTAAGGGAAAAGTGCTCTATAAGCTTATTGGTTTGTAATTTTGCAGTTCAATTAAACTAAAACTTATTACGAAATGAACAATTTAAAAACATTGTTTAATCATGCATACAAAATTAAAATGTTGTATCACCATTGAAGTTAAATATGGAACCAATTTCCCATGGGATTGCAGCTTTTTACAGTGAATTATGCATTATTTAGTCTCCTAATTTAGTGAAAAATAATCATTAGATTACATAGAGAAAATCTATAAGGTTATACGAGTCTCATTTGTCTCATTAGAATGTCCCATAGTCTCATAAAATCTATGAGATTATGTATCACCATTAAAGTTGTATATGCAACCAATTTCCATTATTTTCCCATGGGAATATGTAGATTTTTACAGTACATTATGCATTATTTAGTCTCCTAATTAAGTGAAAAATAATCATTAGGTCACATAGAGAAAATCTATAAGGTTATACGAGTCTCATTTGTCTCATTGATCTCATTAGAATGACCCATAGTCTCATAAAATCTACGAGATTATGTATCACCATTAAAGTTGTATATGCAACCAATTTCCCCTTTTTTCCCATGGGCATGTAGCTTTTTACAATGCATTATGCATTATTTAATCTCCTAATTAAGTGAAAAATAATCATTAGGTCACATAGGTCAATCATAGGTCACTTATTAGTCGTATTGGTCTCATTAGAATGTTCCATAGTCTCATAGATTTTATGAGACTATGTAACATTCTAATGAAGCCATTGAGACACCAAATGGGACCTCATGAAAGTCCAAAATCAATAGGATGTTATATTCTATATATGAGCTCTATATATGGCAAGAATCCCTTAATAATAACATTCATTAGTCAATTATGAGACTCCTCTCTAATATCTCTTATAATTTACAATTGTTATAAAAACGAGATGTTACATAATCCCATAAGAAATGGTGTATCATACAATGAGATTTTTCAATAGGGCTAGAATGCATCCACTGTTTAAATATACTAGAATTTGGTTTATATTTCTAGAAAAAATTTAAAAAAAACACACAGGAAAATATTACAAAAATGTGGAGTTTTCTGTTAGACGAGTAGCCATTTGGTCATGATTCATTGGTAAGAAGATAAATCGAATCTTTGGTGAAGGCAGTCACAAAAACGTGACTTCATGATTCGCTGCACATCCATCATCGTGATGAATGATAATAATTAGCCAGAGATTGAAATGCCAATTTTTACGACCATTCTTGGTTCCTTCTAGAGATTAATCAGCAGAGAGAATTAATGCATTGATTAATGCTAATTTCTTTTTTTGTATGACCAGAACTATAGCGTGAAGTTAAAGTGGGAAAAAAATATTAAAAGAAAAGCTTATTCCAGAATGCTATGATGGTTTTTATATTGGCTATTTCCTTAGGAAATCATTCTGTCAGTGATCTATCCGGCTTAGTCCGAGAATGCAAGAGAAAATGGAATGAAATTCAATTTGATTAAATATCCTGCTTAAATTGAAAAGATGGACAGCATGAAAAACTTTGCATATACTTCAATCCACCATTGTCAATCAAATTGAAATCAAGCTGTTTCAAAAAAGTTATTTCCGCATTATAAAAACTGTCAGGAATACATAACAGTAAATTTACAACATATCCCACATATCATATACTGTAATAGTTTATGGTTATGCAGATTAGATACGGAGTAGTTTTTTGAAACCAAATACATCCATATTCATTCCAGATCGAACAAAAAATACAGTAAAAATACTACATTTTATGCACAAATACATTTCGGAAACTGCTAACTGGAAACATATATTCTGGTAGAACGTTATTATAATATTGTATAGAATATTCAATGTTAGCATGTCGCCAAACAACATATATGGTTTTTATGTAACGTCAAACAACAAGAAGAAATGATTGCACATGTATGTGCAATGGAAATAAAACTTTAAGTTTTTCTTATCTAAACAGTTTATTTTGTGTTCAACCTATAATTACATTTAGATTTTAAATTTCAGAAATAGGATATGCAATGTCAACAATTTTAAAATTGAGTGCAAGCCTTATGTATTTATGTAAGAGTGAAATCTTTGCAAAATATACAATTTTGTAGAAGATGACTAGGTCTGTACACATGTACAGCATATATACCTATTTAAATAAACATGTGAATAGATAATACACAACACTAGATAAGAAAGAAGGATTTCTTAAAGGTGGAATTCTCTACATTTTGACACTGTTTTATAGTTATGATACAGTATTTTTACTGCGGTCATCTTTCATCAAAACATATTACTCTCGTAAACCTCATGTTTATAAACAGGGTTATTTTGTCTGGCATTACTAACACGTGTTTTATAGCAAGAAATATTTGAATTTTGCAGGATATATTTCTCGCAATAACAATGCAGCATAAATTTGGATGCTCACGTTCTAGCTGAATCAAATAAAATTTTTGTTGCGACAAAAACCAATAAAAATTGCATTATATCAGAACCTCATTCACACAATCGCAAATAACGTTTAGAAAAAAAAAATATCAAATATCGCATAATTTAAAACAAATGAATGGATGTTATGTAAAATACATGTAAGTCATCAAATATCACGTAATCTGATTTACTACATTGTAGTAGAGGGATTGACAGGTTTCCTTTAATTATAACGAGAACGATAAACACACTATTACGCATGCGCGTCAATAAGTTATGCGCTGTAAAAGTCGTTATGCTCCTTAAAGACGTTGTGGTATCATGTTAAACTAATGAAATTGTCGCTTGCCCTCAACCACAAACCCATTAACGTCGTCCCCACGCATGCGCATTGGCAAAAAAACAATGCTGCCAATGTCGAAAAGATTAAAGGAAAGCTGACCAATTCCTCTAATTATAGGGACTGAACAGGTTTCCTTTAATGTTAACGAGAACGATAAACACACTATTACGCATGCGCATCAATAAGTTATTTGCTGTAAAAGTCGCTATATGCTCCTCAAAGACGTTGTGGTATCACGTTAAACTAATGAAATTGTCGTCTCCTCTCAACCACAAACCCATTAACGTCGTCCCCACGCATGCGCATTGGCAAAAAACAATGCTGCCAATGTCGTCAAGATTAAAGCAAACCTGTCAATCCCTCTAATAACTCAGCCATGGGATTCTTTTTTGCCACATTTACAAGGATATATACATTGCAGTTTAGCAAAAATGTTGAAATAACCAGTTTTGGCGTACATTTTATTAAATTCAATCCTGGTTGCCACGGGCAATTAAATGTCCCCTCGCAATATCATTGGGAAGCTGATAGAATTTTTTCCATGAATGTGGAAATTCAGACAAGGGATGCAATTTCCAGAAGCCAGAAAAGTGTCACGTGTCGCAATTGGCTTATGGAAATGTTGAGATTAGAGCACAGAGAGAACAATGAAAGACCAATGAAAGGTTGGGATATTAATCTCGTATCTAGCTGGCGCACAATGCCAAAGCTATATTCATAAGCACTTTCGCATCCAGAGTGCTGGAGAGTGATGCGTCCCATAATAATTCCCGCAATTCCCGAAGGAATCGCAAAATGATATACACATCAATTTACCTAGGAAATTGTGCGCCAACCAAGGTAAATCTGGCTGCTAGATTGTCAGTGGCGCTCGCCACTAAAATATGAGTAATGGCTCACTGGTGGATTCGCGAACCAAGAGTTTAAAGCAAATCATGAGACTCATCTAAATTTTCGAGCTAAATTGGCTATGGAAAAGAGCTGCGCCACAGCATTGGACCAGTCGAGTCTAACTATATAATAATACAGTATTAAAAAACATTGTTTTTCGCGTAAAACCTTTTAATGTAGCCAGCAAGTACTGGCTTGAAATTGA